>JAJHUR010085231.1:0-16292 GCA_027495735.1 Lutjanus campechanus | reverse complement strand
AATTTTTAATGTCGCGGCTCGCGGACACTTGGATTACACCACACAAGCAGGATGGAGACATTTTGTGTTTGTTTTGTGTGCTATTTTTAACGTTTTATCCTTGGTCACTATTCACTGCCATTGTACTGGATGAGGCTGCTACCCTGTTTCTCCTAAAACTCCAGGATTGTTTTGTAAACTGAAGATCTGGACCTATCATCACATCGGCATAATGGTGAGTACATTGAGTGGGTTATCATGGAAAGTGTAGTATCCTTTTAACAGTTAGTTAACCTGCTGGGATGTATGCTCACAGAAGAGGTGAGAGGACTCTCTTCCTTCGTTGAGTCCATACTAGACTCTCTTTAAATACGTTTAACGTTACATCGTTTTAGTTAGGATGTAGTTCGGCAACCAAAAAGGTCTGACATATTTTAAATACTGCGAGAATCCATATGTGTATACTCATGTAAGTTAGCTAACTGATCAACTACTGGCAACTACCGAGCTACTGTAACCCCATGGTTGTTACCACTCATTATTAAGTAACAGCTATAGGTAGTGGTGGAAAGTAGTCGAGTACATTTACTCAAGTAACGTTACTGTACTTATGTATATTCGAGGTACTTATATTTTACTTGGCTATTTTCATTTTATGTAACTTTATATACTCCAGAGGCAAATATTGGACTTTTTAGTCTGGAAGTAAGTTAGTTTAGTTACTTTTCAGATTACAATTTTCACTTGACTTTTTAGAGATACAGTTCAAACAGGATAGTGATATAATCATATTACAGAATCTATAAGATCATTATATCACATTATATCAGTACATATAGATGTATTGCTGTAAATTAAACTACAGTATATAAAGTTGTTAGTTAGCTAGTGCAACATTACCTTAAACAGCAACAGCAGTACAATGTGTCTCACATTACAATACACATTACATGCATTAACGTACTTTTAATCCAAAAACATAATATATATTAGTAAAACATGTACAGTGACCATTTTTCTGAAGGGGGGTGGGCACTTTACACTTTAAGTATATTTTTATGATAATGCTTACATACCTTTACTTAGGTAAGGTTTTGAATTCACTGAACCTTAATTGTCATAGAGTATTTTCACAGTGAATACTTCTTCCACTACTGGCAACAGGTGGTGCCAATTTACCTTAATGAGCATCAAAATTCTTGGGAGGTGGGCAGGGTCAAGTTTCTTACAAAAGGGTACACACCACTGTCCAGGTAATAAAGTTCAAATAAAAATGCTAGCTATAAAACATATGGTCTAACCCTGATGCCCTGATGCATTAGTGGAGAAAATGTGCTCATAACTCATGAAAATAAAGGCCATGGCTTCACAAACGGCTAGCTACATGGGCTAACTAGTTATATAACTCTAAATTCAACCGAAATTAAAAAATCCAGAATTTACACCTGATTTATTGCTGGGCCTCCTTAAGGTCATGTTTTATTTTTTCCACTCATCTCAGCTAGTCACCTCTCTTTTCTGTTCTGTTGCACAGGTGGAGTTAATAACATTAACAATGGCTGAATTCCATCATGTCCCAGTAAGCTAAATACAGTACAGCTGGCCTTACTCTGCTATGAATGTCTGTGGTGTGAAAGAAGACCATTGTAGAAGATATTCAAGTGTCTAAGAGCAGCTATGTCCCTTAATTGCAGTGTTGGTGTTTTGACCCCCTGCTCCTCTCTGCATCAAGTGTCCTTGAAGCCTCATAATGGACTTACAGTGAGTATGTTTGAAGGTGAAGCCCTGTGACTTGCTTTGTGCTGTACTCTTGATGAACAAGGTCAGTACTTTTACAGTCTACCATATAAATGACATCTCTTTTTGTATGTCCATTTGTTAAATGTAGCGTTCCTCTTTTTACTATTGTGACTAGGGGGTCTCCTGATATATCAGTGTTAATGATGACCGTGGTATTTAAAAAAATGAAACATTAATAAAATGCTGAGAATACATTCATGATGAATCCTGTAAATAGTCCAGGGCCTTTCAAACATATTATGGCTCTTAAATAATTTCCATTTCTTTATGTTCTCACTATATGCAATAATCTTTTTGTTCACACAGGTCATGCATTAGCAACAAGGCAAGTAAGAAGTATTATTCTGTGTCTCTTGCGTCTTTTCACTGGGGCAGGTTAAACATTGTGATTATGCATTGGTATTGCAACTTCAGTCTTGCACTACACAAGTCATCATGAACCTTATTAAACTGTCCAAATAAAGCAACAGCCATATAAATGTGAACATATATGTGTTTAGGCAAAGCTATAAAATGCCATTCACAGACTAATTTTTGTATTAAGTGCCCCTGAAAACTTCAGTTTGGAAGTTGCAGGCTCTGTTTGCCTTTTATTATATTTTGCAACAATGACCTGTCTGTTTCTGTTAGGATCCAGTTGGACTATTTTAGATGAAGTAAAAACTTGAATATTTCATCAGGAATAGACATAGTCAAACATCTTTCTTTTAACAGAGATATTTATAGACTACAGAGGACACTCCTGATGGATGCTGCTGCTTCTGGTAAGGCCTTTTTGCCATTTAGAAACCATGTGGGGGAAGAGATAAGGCTTAAGGTTTTTTTATGATTTGTCTGAAATATTTACTCTTCATGTAATAACTTGGTCAGCAGATGGCGCCAGTAACCCTAGTTTTCAGAGTCCTCACTCAGACACCCTTGATGCTCATTTATGCGGGTGAAGTTTTCTGTGTGAAGCACCATTAACATGGTTCAAAATAAGGTCAATAGGAGTTATAGTTTTCTATCATATTAATCTGTCTGAGTATAGACCTTATTTAAAAGCCAGTCCAGAACTAAAACAATCTCCTGTATTCCTACTTATTGGTTGGAAGTAGGGCATCAGTCACCACTAGCATTCTTACAGTCATTGTCACATAAAACATGACATTCACATAGAATTGAATTATTATCACTGAAGAACTCTCAGTATTTACACCATAATCAGAAACCTGTCTGTGCCCTTGTGCTGACCTTATGTAAACCATATGATAATGGTCATGAACAGAACTGTGGCACTTGCCAATGCCAATTAAGCCCATCCAATCCTACGGAAGGATGAAGTAGCTGCAGTAGGCATGGCAGGGGCTCCTTCATTCTGTCTTCTCATGCTGTGCCTGAGTCCAGTA
Organism: Lutjanus campechanus; assembly: GCA_027495735.1. NCBI lineage: Eukaryota > Metazoa > Chordata > Actinopteri > Lutjaniformes > Lutjanidae > Lutjanus > Lutjanus campechanus. The sequence goes on along the minus strand of JAJHUR010085231.1, from coordinate 13,125 downwards.
GTTAGTAGACAATCTCTGGGGGCTTTTAGCCCATCAGTTCTGGCCCTCTAAACTGGGGATTTAAGGGGCTTACAGGGGGTTAAACCCCACAAGATTGGAGCCCTCGACTGCCTGTTTGAGAGATTACGCTATACAGTCTCCTATTTTCACCTCTGTGTCTTGGCGGAACAGCAGGAAGTGTGGAGGGTGGTCGTTAGAGACATGCTTCGGCTTGACATCTCTGGAGGGAGGAAGTGGTGATAAATGAGTGTTGAGAAGCTTGATTAAGTAGAACATTACCTCATGCAGTGCAGCTCAATTCTAAGAAACACGTGGACAAGATTTTAGTTTTAAAAAAAACAACAACTAAGTAATGGAGCATTTTGCATTCAGAAGTATGGCGTGCACTGAGCAGGAAAGGGGTGCAGCAATTTACGGTACGTGCATACTTGAAACTTGGAGTGGTCAGATGTCTGCACATTGCTGGTCAGAGCGAGAACCTTATGCTCCATTTCTCTCGGGTGGAGATGTGAGGAGTGGAAGTAAAAGGCGTGCTGCATCTTTAATGAGAGTCTGACATATTCAGTGCCACTGTCTCACTATCTGTCCTGCCAGTGCCTCCGTCTTCCTCACCTGCGTGGCACTCCCAGGGAGGACACAAAACAGAGAGTGCCTCTAAGCCTCACAGACGCTTTCAAGAATTTGAATGCCATTCCAGCCCACACCCTCCTTAGAAACAGATAGGCTACAGTAGCGTGGGTGCCAATCTCTGATGGCAATCAATCGCACTTGATAAAACCTCATAAAACAGTCTTGGCTCTATTTATAATGACTCTGTTTCCTCAGTGGCATCTAATTGATTGGTATAATGGTTTTTATAGACTCTTCATTAGCTTGTTACAGCAGTGGATCAATACAACATCATTACATGCATGATTGAACCGAGTACCAGACATCTGCTCCAGGGCACATTGGTCTGTATTTCTAAACAGTCATTAATGTCACAGTGTTTCACCACATACATGAACTGTCCAAGTTATGTTTCTTTGCCAGACTGATTGGCTGACAACATGTTAGTGAATGAATGAGGAAGATCTTTATCTAACCACAAAATTGATCAGATGTATTGTGATCAGCTTCCAGTCAAAGTCAACTGTTGCTTAATGCTATGGGGAGAGATCTTTTCCACCATATGCATGTATATTTACGCAGACGCCGTATTGACCGCTTCGGCCCGTTGCTGTGGTATGTCAGCATCACCGCCATATTGGTCTGGTCAAGACTGGCCTGTGAACAAATACATGTAATGAGTCATGTTATATTTAAGGGTCTACGAACTACATGGAGTAGGAAAAAAGTTTTTTTTTTCTTACTTACTCCACATAGATCATTAACACTATATACTATATATATATAAATGACTGTTTGAAATTGGTTGGAGAAATGCAGATGTGTAGAGCTATTTATTTGGAAAAATGGCAGCTCAAGATCCAAAGGCTTATGCAGCCTTTATGTTTTTATGTACATATGTTTTTCACAGCAGCATGCCAAGGATACTAGTTAAGGTTCTGTTCCATTCAGGTCAAACAGAGTCAGGGTGCTGCTATTGTACATGTTGGCTCACTGGAAAGGCTCTGCTACACTAAATGGAATGGGACTTTTATTAGTATTATTGGTAATAACTGTGTTTACCCTACTATTTAATATGAATATAGGTCTTTTAAGAAGGTAGAGTTGGGCTGACCATGATGGCTGACTGTCATCGACCACTGAGCTCTCTACCATCATAACATTGCTATTTAAAAGCTTTCTGTATTTTAAGCAGAGTTTCTATAGCGCTGTTGCCTAAGTCTACCTACCTCTACCTAAGTCATCTCTATGTCATGATTAGTATTTTCTTTTTAAAAACAACTCAGTTACAGACATGTGGCCATCACCGTATACAGTACCAATTAAGTATGCATCGCCCAACCCTACTAGAAGATGTCAGGCTTGCTTCTAACTTTTGCCAGTATACATTTCCAAAGTACTCTACTTTGGTTTATTGTGGCCTGTATAATTGCACCAAATGTCAATGGTGGAAAGAGTACTGACAATCTGCACTTAAATATAAGCACTGTTACAAAACAGATATATTACTCAACTACAAGTAAAACTACTGGTGTTAAAAAATACTGAGGTAAAACTACAAAGTATTCTTCTGAAATTTTTTTTTTTTAACCAAGGATATCAATTGCAGGTATTAACTTGAAAGGGATTTCTGTTTCTCCAAAAATACTTCCAACTTCTGCTCTGTTCTGGTCAGTCATCACAGTCACCTCTCCCAGCCTGTGTCTGTTGCAGCTTTTAGTTGTTTTTATTTCATCTGTCATGGTTTTCATTGGCTGATGTTTGGGATTAGATAGTCTTATTGCCTACAAAAATACAGACAGTAAGTTTGGATATGAATTCAAATTGTGCTCAGTACTCAATTATGATTTTAAAAGTAACTAAGTACATTATATAGTGTAGTCCATATCAGTATGAGTACAATTACAGACTTTAAAAACTCATAAAAGTACAAGTACACCAAAAAATTACTTCATTACAGTAATTTGAGTTGTTGTAGTTTGTTATTTCCACCCCTTTCCACATTATGTTTAATCTGCATTGAGAAACACATACAATGCAACAGTATTGTATTCGTCTGAATACAATAAAGCATGCTTCTAATAATGTATTCAGGCAGTTTGGATGCCTCCTTCTCTGTATGCAAGTCTTTGTGTGTCTGTAAGCGTGTGTGAACTGAAAAGTTACAGGCGTTGTATCTTATTTCACCCTTCCCTCTGTCCCTGAGGGAGTGTCCTCCACTGTTCACAAAACAAAGTACTGTTGTGCACATAGGTGGAAAAATTTGTTTAACCCATTCACCCCTGAGATTTCCTCACTGTCTGTGTTCATTGAACTCTGATAGGATCTAAATACTTTCTTTGAGATCGTACACATGGGCCGTGCACCGAGGTCAGACTGGGCCCTTTGTGTACATGTGCATGTGCATGGGTGCGTGCGCTGAGTTGGTCTGGATAGAGTGACTTGCTTTGTGCGTGACCAGTCGACCACGTCCCTCACAATGGACAGAAAAAGGGGGTGACTACCTTTTTGACATGGCATTTTATCTGAGTGAGATCATAGCAATTGGCTATTTATGGCATGTGGCATGCTGTTATGAGAGGGGTGTTTGAACTCAGTGCAGAGAAATACTCTTTTTTTTACCTTTCACTCCAAAACAGGTGCCTATTTTGATAATCATATGCAATCCAGCACAGTGGTTCATCCTCAGCCCTGCTGAACTCACCCCACCACTCTGTTATTGCTCTTTTTGGCTCCCCCTCCCTCTGCTTTATTTTTAACAACCCCATTATCCCCTTCTCTCTCCTCTAAACTGACCACCACATGTTTGTGAAAACTGATTTTGGAGCCTCCAGTGCCCCCCCGCCACCCCCAGCCGCAAAGTGCGAGACAGAACCGGGGATAGAGGGAGGGGGGAAAGTGAGGGGGGAGAGCAGGGCGGGGGTTAAGAGAAATGGAGGGAAGGGTTGATGAAAACAACAGATCTCTGCTCCCTAATCCTTTTGTGTCGACGGTGTTAATCCATCCGAGCAAACCCAGCCCCCCCTCCCCGCCTCACCCCACCCTACCCGCCACCGCTCACCCTCCCTCAACCCCTGCTTCTGCACCATATACCAGGCGCTCTCACCACATAAACAACCGACAGCACTACTGAAACCAATACTCGTCCCCCAGACAGTCAGCTGCAGTAGCCCCCTGACAAACACGCAACTCAGGCTCAACTCTGTCCCTGCTTTCATCCTGTTCATCTTCATGGCCACTGGGAACAAGTCTCTGTTCTGGATTGCTTGGTTTTGTTTGTTTATGCAAACATATTTTAATCTTGCACCAGCACGTCAATGTGTGTGTATTGGCAATTGCAAAGTACTGTGTGTTTTGCTTTCATGCGTTTGCTCTTCTTTGTTTTGCTCTGCTTTGTTTTGGCTACTGTACATGTAATGAATGCACTTGAGAGCAACACGGTGTATCCACTGCAAGTGTTTTTGTGTCGTGGTCTTGTTTACGAGCTGTAAGAGAGAGGGGAGGGAGGAGGGAAGGGGGAGAGCGCAGTGGTTGCCGGGGGAAGAGGAGGTTGTGTCTAATGAGGTCACACCCTGGCAACCCGGCGACTCCTCCCACTCAGCCCCCCCCTCACTTCTTTGCACTTGGCCCCCTCTGAGTGTGCCCACCCACTCAACCCCCTCCTCACCCCCTGACAGAGAGAGCTCTCCGTGGTGCTGAAAGCAGAAAAACACATCCAGGCTCCAGTTACAGTGCAGCTGCAGAGGGAAGGCAGCCGACACACGAGACAAAAACATAAAAAGACTACTTGGGTTATGAGTGCCTGTGAGGATGAGTTGAAAAGCTCACAGCAAGAGGAAGAGGAGTGCAGGCAAAGGAAGGAGAGAGGGAGAGCGGATGACGTTCCAATAGAAGGTGGCTACAGTAGGCAGTGGGCGTGTTCTTCTTGTTGTGATCTATAGTTGGGAAGCCCGGTGTCATCTGCTTAAGCACAGACCGACTGTACAGACCTGTATGGATGAGGAGGATGCAGGGAGCCGGCAGGGAATGCCAGGACTAGAAAACGCACACTGCTTTGCTTTACCTCAACCTTCAGGGATGAGGATTCCTTCTGGGACATTTTGTGCATTCTGACGTATTGAAGCAGAAGGAGAGCATTAGAAAGACTGTGAGCGCCTGCCTGGTCTGCAGCTGCAAAGGGGAGTTTGATGTGAGAGTATTTGTGTCATGCGTGCGGTTGCGGGTGCGGTCTGTTGCTACGCTGCGTCTTCCTCCCGTCTTTAACATGTGCAGATGTGTGGAGCAGTGAAGCTGGCACCTGGCTTGGAGTTTGCAACCATCTGGACTGGAGGGGTCGCATCTCCCTTTTGTGCCCAGGGGAGGGAGCATTGGGCTGGGCGCCCAATGGCCTGCCTCCCCTCTAGCACCAGCCTTATCCTGGGTCACAGGGACTCCTTCTAGCAAGTCAATCAGTTGGACCGTACAATGGATGGAAGTTTATGTGGATTTAAGTGGAATAGTGCACTGGTGCTCCAGCATAGGTCAGAGTTCACTAGCGTGCACTGGACTCATCAGGGGAAGACAGAAGAAACGTTGGTGCACAAACCAGCAGGGACACAGCCCCATTGTAAGTATGCCTCACAATTCTATTCCATTTTATTTGCATAGTGACAAATCATAACAAAGTTATTTCAGGGCACTTTTCATAAAAAGCGTGTCTTGTACTCTTTATAAACCCATTTTTTCCCACCAAGAGCAAGCACTGAGGCGACTGTGGCTAGGAAAAACTTCCTTTTAACAGGAAGAAACCTTGAGCAGATCCAGGCTCTTTATCAACACTTCAACACTACTATCAGCACTATGCAACAATGAACCACAAGCCCACAAAGATATATGCAAGCAAATGCTCCATCATAATGCATGCAAAAGTGTTTTTTTCTCTACTCCTTTCCACTTAGAAATCCCCAGAGGCAGAGATGCCAAGTGTAGCACCTGTGTGTCCTGGCTTTACAGGTTAATCTTCACTTGGTCCACTGTGCTGCACTTATGTGTGCTTGCGTGCACGAGCGCCTACGCGTGTTGTCACCAGACAATTGGCCTTGCAATCTTTTTGACATTGTGTCTCGAGAATATCCATGCTGCCCTTCTCCTGTGACATGGTTGCCTGGAAACAGAAACGGTGTGCCACTTTCATTTACTTTTAAAGCAAAGTGCACCTCTGTTCCAACTGTTGCGGCCAATGTCAACTGAGGTAAAGGGACAGAGGAGAGAAAACATAGGGGAAAAAAGAGAAATGAAGGGGAAAGAGTGAGCATAAAGCTCGGTTGGAAAAAAAGGGTTGCTCAATTGACAGGTTTTATAGGGATTACGAAATAAAAATAGCATTTTACATCGATGAGTTATGGGAGGACAATCCAATGTGAAAGGCTGGGTTGGTAAAAACAGTGTGATAAACAAGCTGATTCTAGTGCATAGTGCTGCTGCAGGCTTACAGGGATTAGGCAGGCAGGCTTAATTCAGCTCAAACACTGTTTGAACTGTGCCTTCCCATTGCTGCACCCTTAACACATCTAACCGGTGCACCTCGTTTCTCCTCAGAAACCAAGATTTATTTCCTTTGTACAGCATCAGATCTCTTGCTGTGCCTGTGCATCAGCGATAAGACCTGATAATCAGGGAGAAAAAAATCCCTACACCACTTGACACCAGGATTCTGTGCCCTAGAACTCTGCTCCGAGATGGTGAATCTGTCCGTTCTGTCGGCTCTTATCAGTGCCTGTAAAAACCTGCGCTAAGGAGTGTCGAGAATACGGCGTTGGGAGTGGAACCGGCAGATAAACCCGCCGACCTAGGCCCCATGCTGGACTTATTGATAGACAGACACGAGTCAGAGGGATGCTGAGGATGGCCAGACAATGGCCGGTCTCTCAGTTGGCCCTGCAATCTCCATCTGGCAACCCCCCACCACCCCTCGCTGCCCTTGCCTGCCTGCCTACACACACAAACATACATACAGTTATCACAAGCCCCCTTCCCCTCCCCCCTCCCCACTCACACTCACACTCAGTGCTTCTCTCACACGTAAACAAGCATGAGTCTTAGGCTGATCTGAAAACATTGACCTACATAAAAGCATGCACTGTCTTCTTCTTTTCCACCACTGGCCACTCAAAATTCACATCTGGCTGTTGCACGTAGTATAGACCATGTTGCATGTAGTTGCACATGTTTTCAGGCATACTGTACATGCAGGCACACTGAGTCATTAGCTGTTCCATGCTGTGTTTGGATCTTAAGTGGCTGCAAACAATGCTGTTTCCCATTTAGGACGAGTGAATCATGGTATGATTGCAGCAGTGTGGATGTTTCATTGAAGAGGCTTTTCCTCACAGAAACATCCGCTCACTTTCTTGTGACAATGATGCTGTCAGTAATAGTCTTTTTTTTACAGAATCAAAAGGCAGCTAGCAAGGAGGAGGATTATTTTTAGATCTTAAACATAAGATTGATGCTGATATCCGCATATGCAAAACCATGCATCACAGTCTAGTACGATTGGTTCGTTTAATCTGCGTGGTTGGTCCCAGGAGTACAATATTTTCACATCTGAGCCCGGCACATATTACAACCGCAGAAGATGAAAGCCCGTTTTTCAGTTTCATTCAGACATTCACTCGGTTGCAGCCAATAATTTCAGCCAGAAAATGTGCAAACACAACTGAGAAAAATGAGCAGCCGCTGCTTCTGACCCACAGCCAATAAGAAAACACTAAAACTGAAGGTTATGAGTAACAGTAGCTAGATGGTGCGTCCCTTGACTGTTTGCATATTTACGTACATGTGCATGTCAGCTTTTGTGTTTGTGTATGTATGTGTGCTCAGAAAGATGCTGGAACCCTCCAGGGAAAATGTTTCCTCTTGTGGACACAGGCATGATGCAAGTCTGTGAATCTTTCCTAGGCCATGAACTCCACAGCAACATTCAGGATCCTTAAAAACAACAGCAACATCACACAAACTCTACTGTGTGACATTATAATGGTGCTGATGCAATCTTGTTTCATCTGTTTCCATCTCACCAAGGCTGACCTTGAAAAATGAAGGTTGAGAGAACGATTACTGACACGCTTGTTTTGCATTCAGAAAATACTCGTAGATGATACCCTAGTAGTCCGTTATTTGTAGTATTTTGTGTATCTCTTGCACAAACATTAGTCACTAACATTTTCTTTATGTCTTTATCAGAATGCTGTGGAAACACTTGAAGAATGATGAGCTCCAAAGAGGAGGAAACTCTCCGTTTTTTCCAGTATGTTGAGGAGAATGGGCTGAGAGCCTACAACGGCCTGGTTGCTCAGAACTTGGACCACGCCAGGAATGAGAAAAATAGGACATTCCTGCAGGAGAAAAACGACAAGAAGAGAAAACAGGAGGAAGCCATAAGGAGGTAGGATGAAAACAAGCAAATAAAGTGCTTCACAGTAGGAAAGGCAACTCACTGACAAAGGTTTTTCACAGAGTTATCCTATAAAAAACATACATTAATAGTCTGGTCTGGATAGGATAGGACGGTGGTAGAGTTCCTAGTGTTTTATGAATTAGACTCATAAGCACACCGATGGGATTCTGCTCTGCAAATGCAAGGGTGTCACTGGGTTCACTTCAGGATGAGGTTGTAAAGAATTGGGACAAGTGGCCAGAGGGTCCCTGTGGCAATGGCAGGTTGCCATATTTTGGGGGTTGCCAGTGTGGACTGGTGCACCCCACGATCTATAGAGGATAATTAATTTTTCACTTTTAGACTTATTTGGGACTTGTCCTTGAATGGAGGTCGTCGCTGCTCCATTTTTGAGACGGAGAGCGTTTAGATTTAAGACAGAGCGGGGTGGGCTGTGACAGAAAGTGTGTTAGGATGTGCGACATGTTAAAAGACTTCTGTCTATGCTGTGATGTACATATATCTAATTATCAACTTTGTTGGAGGAAAATTCTGACAAGAGTTTGAGAAAATGTGTCTTTTTTTTCCAATCGACCTCAATCGAGAGAAGTCACATGTGCCCTGTTTCTCATGTTGTGATGAGCAAGCAGTTAGAGCAGAGCCACTGTGCAGAGCACCACCACTGCGTGGCATCCCGAAAACTTGAACGAATAAGAAGCACGCACTCACAACGTGACGGGCACGTGGATACGGCGTGCTTGTGTTGTGGGGTAGAATAGTGAGCAGTGAGTCACAGAGTCATTGGGATGTTAACGGGACATAGAGGTTTGGAATGTGTTGGTGCGACATTATGGACATTAGTGTTGATTTGTGTCCCAAAAACGGTACGTAGAAACTCCAAGAGACACTCTGTTGACTAATTTTTTTTTTTTCTTTTTTGTTTTTTTGTTTTTTTCTATGATCTAGCATGGGATAATATCACTCTGCTGTCATTATACTGTCTTAGTAAGGTCTACAGTACTCATAAGTAGCATTACAATTTGCTGTGTGATTTATCTTTTAAAGAGGGACATCAAGGGTGTATATTTTATATATTTTGTATATTTAAGGTCAGAATTCTCTGCCTCCAATTTCTTAAATATGAATATTTTTGTATTTATTTACTCATCTATGACGAAACAAGGCATTTGTCATCTTGGGCTTTGGGAAACACCTATCGACACTTTTCATAATTTTCTGACATTTTATTAATCGATTAATCAAGAAATGATCAACAGATTAATTGATAATCAAAACAATTGTTTGTTGCAGCCATAGAGAAGACCCATAAAGTGGCAGAGAAACTCTTGTTTTCTACTGTAATTGTAAAACAATTAATCTAATGATGCCGTATGAGACACAAACATCAGTTTACAGTGAAAAGGCTTATGGGAAATGTTGTCCATGTTGTCATGGAAAATCATTTGTGCTCAGCCCGTCTGTCTGATGCGGTACAAAGTCTTTTAGCAGCTGTTGAGAGTTTTAGCTGTGCATCAGATGATTACATTGATGTGGTTGCGGAGGCTGAGCATTCACATGTGTCCAGATGTGGTTCTTCTTAACTGATTTATTCAGGAACACATTGAACCCCGCCACATTTCTGTCAAAGGGTCACGCGAATCAAAAAGAGCTGCCTCTCCGCTGCCAGTGTGATTGTCAGTGCATCGTACAGCAGCATGCATACTGTATATCACTCGATGATCAAAGCTGGCTTAGAATTCAACTTTATACCTCAGGCGTCAGAAAGACAGCTAAGTTACAGTTCTAAAAAACTCTCTTTTATCATTTGCCAGCCAAATTTCCCCTGCGCCCATTCTTATTAGCAGTCTGATTCAGTCCTGTACAGTAACTTGGTGAATGGGACAGAGTGATGCCTGAGGAAAGTGGCATCTACTGTCCTGCTATCCTTCCACTGTCTTTCAGCTGTTGCTACAGCTGAAATATTAATACACAGTCACTGGAGGACAAGTCTAAAAAATAACTGGATTTTTCATGAGGCCTATAAGTAGGTCAATGAGACGACCCATTTTTACAGTAACTGACTGAGAGTGAGAGGGAGTGTGAGGATTCATGTGTGCATGCTTGCATTGCGTGTGCTTGTGTACACGTGCGTGCATGGACGCGAACAACAGGAAAATAGAATATATTAGTGCGTTAGGAGGAGCAGGAAAGAACAAATGGCCTATGCGAGTGTGTGAGGGTGAAAGAGCTTGTTAGAGCAAATGTGTTTAAGAGTGTGGGGTGAAAGAAGGGAGAAAAAAAAAACCTGTTAGAGAGAGATTAAGTGTGAGCTCCGTTGCAGGAGATGTGTTCTGCCTGGTGACAGCTGGAACAGCCATAGGCCAATCAGATCAGCACGTTAGGTTTGAGTGAGGCGGGCCTTCCTGCCTGCTGCTATCTCACTCTGGGTTTCTTTTATTGTATTTCATCAGAAGAACTTACTCACACAGTCATGCACGCAAGCCCACAGATTTACTTGAACATGCACATGTATTCAAAAATACACACACGCACACAAAGAACACACACTTTCATTTACATATATTTACATGTGCTTGCAAATTCCAAACGGCTGCTTTCAGGATTCTTACAGGTGCTGGAAACCATCATGTTTTCAAGGTTTAAAAAGTGCTTGGATTTTGAATAAAGTGTTTGAAACTGCTTCACACTGTAATTGCATTACTTTTATAATAAATCTCTCCGTTTCTTTAGTTTGCCACCCTTCTGTAGAATTCTATCACAAAACATTGTTTTAGTTATTTAAAGCACGATGAGATTGGATTTAATATGATGAAGAAATTATATAGGGCTTACTCACTTTTAGCATATTTTTGCATGGAAATATGTAATTTAAGACAGCTGTATGGGGCTGGAAAACCTTGAACATGCACCTTGAAAATGCTTGAAAAGTGCTTAAATCTGACTCTGGAAAAGGCGCATGAAACCTGTGCTTTCCTCTTTGTTTACCCTTTGTGCACACGTGCATGCATTCACAGACAGACCTCTTTTTTTCTATCTATTTTTTTTTTCCTCCTTTAGTGTTTTGTTTGTTTCTGTGATGTTGTTTTTCCTGTCACACGGTGTCACAGTGAGAGAACCAGAGCTGCCCGACAACAAGTCAACTCCAACTGGTTCCAAGTGCACCTGTGGTCTGTCCTCCAGCCAATCACTGGGCAAATATCCTATAAATAATCCAGTCACCACCACTCCAGTCACACCCACCCACCCACACACACGCAGCCCATGCATATGGGTGTGCGTGCACACGGTCGCAGCAGATGCACACCAAAAACATATGCAAGGGAGAGACTGTTGATACTGCGCTGCTGCTGACACCTGTGGCTGAAAGCTGTAGATGAAGATTTCCTGCTTTCTTCAGAGGCATTTTGGCCCTAACATGGATGATTAATGTTTTTATACAGAATATGAATGAATGTCCTCTGCACATGTGATTTTATGTTCACTTTTTCTAGAATTATTTGATTAGTTGTCAACTGTTATATTATTCACTGACTATTTTGATAATTATTTGGATGAAGGAATAAGAAAAAAGTCAAAATACTCTGATTCCAGCTTCTCAAATGTAAATATTTTCTGGTGTCATTTTTCTTTTATGACAGTAAACTGAATATCTTTGGGTTGTGGACAAAACAAGACATTTGACTTGGGCGTTTGATCAACATTTTTCACCATTTTCCAACATTTTGTGGTGAAACTAATTGATTAAGAAGAATCAAGGAAAGGATTGATCAAGAAAATAATCATCAGATTAATCAACAATTAAAATAATTGTTAGGTGCAACTTCTATTTTTCTCTGGGCTTCTTTAAAATAACATTGTGAATTTTGCTGCAGGGACCTTTCTCTTGTACCACCACTGTCATCTTTAAACAACAAAATGTCACGCCGTTATGATATGCACACATGATGTGCACGTGCGCTTTATTATTGTTGTGCGGTGGCAGCTGGTTTTGTGTCTGGTTTCTATGGGTACCCTGTTGCTAGGCAAAGATAAGCCCCTGACCAATGAACCCACCCCACCAAGCACCTTCTGTTCAGCAGCTGGCCTGGAGGGAGTCAGAGTCAGCAAAGTCACACACTGAGGGGTCTCACACACCCACACACACACATACACACACATGCATGCACACACTGACACAAGATGGAGATTTGTCGAGACACATGCAAATTCACCCTGTTTGATGCCATTTGGTTAAACAAATCTCTGACATTAAGCTTAGTTGTGACTCTGATACGAGAACAAATAAATACTGCAGAGTAGAGCCAGACAGATATATTGATTGGCTGATATTATTGGCCTATTATAGCTATATTGATTGTCAGATGATTTCAGAAATCTACTTGCCTGAAATCAGTTTTTACTTGCCCCTGCAAAACTGTTTTATTTGTTAGTGGTTATCAAGAACAGCAGTCTTAAGCTAATTGTCATGTTTAATCTAGGGTTGCAACCTGTATGAAATGTCAGAAAATAGTACATCGTCGGTCAAGTGGGTTACTAGATCTACTAGCTCGTTGTGGCATTTTACTTGCCCCAAGCGAGTGACCAATCCATAATGTTGAACCCTGACCTTTTAAAACATAGTTACAAAGTGCTTCACGGCAGCAAAATAAAAGCAGAATCCAAGAAAATGACAATAAAATATAGATTAACAGCTGATACATCGATAGTGGAATTTTTTTGTTCCCTAATACTGATATTGTCATGTCCCCCAAATATCCAGTATTGGTCAGGCTCTACTGCACAGATCAAGCGTGTGTACATTGCAAACTTATCGTTTCTTTTGTACAAACCATTTTCCCTAAACACAGTCAGATCTTGAGCTCATTTACTCTGTGATACACACACACACACACACACACACACACACACACACACACACACACACACATGCACACACATGCAGCCCTCTTTTCCCCCTATTACCAACCAACACTCAGACATCATTAACGCTCCATTCAGGCCAATCATCCATTTATGGGGATTGATTGTGTACAGGCTGGGGGACTTCCATGGTGTCATTATGTGTGTGGTTGTGTGAG
>JAJHUR010085230.1:0-16732 GCA_027495735.1 Lutjanus campechanus | reverse complement strand
GAGCACGAGAAGCTGGAGAAATACCAGGGTCTCAAGGAGGAGCTGGAGAAGATGTGGGGTGTAAAGGCAAAAGTGGTCCCAGTAGTAGGCACTCGGAGCGGTAACCCCCAAGCTGGGAGAATGGCTCCAGCAGATACCAGGAAGAACATCTGAGATCTCTGTCCAGAAGAGCGCACTCCTGGGAACAGCTAAGATCCTGCGCAGAACCCTCAAGCTCCCAGGCCTCTGGTAGAGGACCCGAGCTTGAAGAAGGCACAATACCGCCCCAGGTGGGGCGAGAAGGGGATTTATATATATATTAGGGCTGTCAAAATTAACGCGTTAACGCAGATTAATCCATCATCATGATTAATCTGATTAAAAATTTTAACGCAATTAACGCATCTGCAGCGCAGAATGACTCAAAGTCCCTGAAACGTCTCTGGCAACGCATTTCGGGCAGTTTGTCCAAGTAGACTTACCGTCGCGCATGCCGCCGCACATGCACAAATGGGTAATTGATCCGGTAGCGGCATATATATTTATAGATATGTATAGTAAAGGCTAGATATCTTAAGGCGGAGTCTCTAACGGCATCACCGGGTGGCCATCTTACCCCAGGCAAGCTCTCTGGTGGATTCTGTGGTGTGTGAAGGAAGGTGAGTGATCTGCACAAACGTAAATACTCGTATCTCGCTGAAATCTTGACGGATTTACAAACGGTTTGGTTTCTTACAAACGTTATTAACGTGGCTACAATTCTGGATGTTTGACCGGAAGTATAACATAATTATCCATAAGTGCAGTGTTACAACTACACCTCTGACGTTTGTAACAAACCAAACTGTTTGAAAATCGGTAGAAACTTGAGCAAGTTATGGTTATTTTAAAAGCATGCACCACTACAACACAATGTTATGGGTGAGCCAGCTGACTGTGGCCGCCAGTGCGGATGTGCGATTGCATTGGCCGGCAGCACGGAGGAGACATCTAGCCTTTATTATACTATGATATTTAATCGTGATTAATCGAAATTAATCCACAGTAACCCTGTGATTAATCTGATTAAAAATTTTAATCGTTTGACAGCACTAATTTGTATACACCGTTTTCATGTCGTACGTTTCAGCAAGGCTTACTGTCTTAACTGTCTTTTACTGACATGCACTCAATCACGCACAAGGCCTGAGGAAATGTCAGAGTATGCTGAAGAACATGCCACTTCGATGCATCACTTGCACCTGTGGTGCAGAGATATTTACAGGTTGGTTTCTCGCAGGCCGACATCTTTAGCGTCTGAGTGTTCAACATCACTTGTGGTTGATGCACCTTAGTTTCGAAGTTTTGTTTTGGTAACCACAGACTGTGTTGTCAACATGTCATATTATTTAATGTACTTGGAGAGACATTTTAAAGTCACACATTCAAGTTTTGTGGCCTGTTTTAACACTTGTCCATGACCACCTCACCTGACCAAATACATTTAAATGTAAACTGGGACATCTATGGAGAATTATCTGTAACAATTTCAGAGAAACACGGGAAACAGTGTAAATTTTTAAAAAAAACACAGTCTTTACTAGGAAACTAGACAACATGGCAAAGGAGCAGTGAACACAAAAGGGAATTATACAGTATACATGTTTGTTTGGTGTTGAAACCAAAGGCAGGTAATAGACGAGCACGCTGATGGTTGAACCAGTGTTAGGTGAATGAGCACAGGTGTGGATAATCAGGGGCAGGACAAACATGAGGGCTGGAAGTGAAATGACAGGAGAGGTTAGAATATAAGAATAAAGAAGATCCAGAAGGAACACACAAAAAGATTAACAGGATGTTATGTCATCAGCCACTTTTACAAACATTATAAAACTATTGCTAATTACTCATCCTGCGGATTAAATATTACCTGCACATCTGTTATATCTGTATTTGCACTATTAATTCCATTTACTATAATTACCCCCTGCAGTATATATATTATCATTACAGGTTTATCAAGTTTATCTGTGCCTTGTCATCTTTACAGTTTCTGTTATTTTTCTTCTTTGCTAATGTAGTAATTTGTTCCAGTCTCAGTGTGTTTTAACTGCTGTTGTTGTTTTGTTTTGAGTACTGTAAGTTTACACACGTCCTCTATATGTCCTGTACATATGGCAGAATTGACAATAAAGCTGACATTGACTTTGATCATCGCTCTCTTTTGTTTCCTTGTTTTATAGGTGCTGTTCACCTTGTCTGTAGTCATCTTATATACTGTATAGTAAAGGCTACACACACACACACACACACACGTACCTTGACGATGATCAATATGACGATGATGCCAAGCAGCACAGCAGCAGAGATCACAATGCTCACATGCACAAGAGTCTGATTTGGTGGGTCACACTCACACTGTTTCACTGGTTCTGTGGGCTCAGAGGAGAGACACTTAACATGATAAAACATGACAAAGTGCTTCTAAGGTGGCCCAGCGTGCAAGACAATGTGACATGTATTTTATTTTATTATTTTTGGCCCCTGCCCCTAAGACAGCCTGATTCCGTCACTGCTTCACAGTACCTGTTAATCTGCAGTGTGCTCGTCTAATTCACAAGCTGTAAAGGTTTTCATGGTTCTCACCACCATAATGTGATTGTCTGTGACACTGGACACTTTTTGGGGGATATCTTTGCAATTTATTGTTAATTGTGAGTAAAATTCTTCCAATTTCCTTATACAGTTTTGTTTTGGAGATATTACAAATGTGGAAGTAAACAGTTTCTGTGCCAATGTTTGGTTTTAAATGTGCAAGATGTGCACCAACTAAATATGAAACTATGTTATTTCCCTTTTCTTTAAATTAGGTAGTCATGACAGTGGACTCAAAAGCAGTTTAATTTGCAATCAAGTGTGTAGAAAGCAGGGGTATAATTTATATGTATATGTAATTTATAATTTGTTTGTATTTAGTTAAAATTGCATTTATGAGAAAATTATTTTCAGTGGAAAGATGATGAAGCTGAACTGTAAGAACTAAAGGTTTTGTGAGATAAAACATACATTTAAAAGGCTCACCTGTCACCACCAGGAGCACAGACCCTTTGCCATCCTTGCTTATGATTTGACTGGTTTTTGCATCAAACCCTTTGTAAGAGCACCAGTATGGTCCTGTGTCATCAGAGGTCAGGTTTTTGATGAGAATGTCAATGTTGGGGAATTCTCCTTTTAACTGAAGTCTGTCTTTGAATTTTTCACCGACTGTTACTTTTGAGTCGATCTCTTGGATCAAAACATCATCCTGACTGAGACCTTTCCTCAGATGCAGGAACTCATGCTCTTGGTCAGACCTGCAGTGGATAGTGATGGTACCTCCCAAATCTCTCCACAGCACTCCACCACTCTCTACACAGACACACACAAGAACATTTACTCAGTTTAATCTCACTTTACATTTGATAAAACTTTCAGAATTCATCCAGCCTCAGCTTAATTCCTACAACACATATTTGTTTGATGCGTGTAATCAGTCTTACCTGGTCGGCTCAGAGCTGTGCAAGAGAGACAAAAGATGGTGACGAGCTGTAATCCGACAGCAGACATCCTGACAGACAGAGTCACACAAGGTTCACTTGAATTCTTGAGCCTCTATTGTAGTCCTGAATGGGTACGTACACAGACAGCTGCAAACCCCACAGAAGCCTAACTTTTAAGGAGGGAATGAGGATGTGTTCTCACTCTCATTTCCCAGTAACACATGACTTACACCAAGATATCTGATATGTTAGAGAAGTTGACAGTCAGCCTCGATACACTGAGGAAAACCACAGTGCTTGACAGCCAGTGCTGGAACAAGTGTTAAGATCTTCTTCTCAAGTGAAAAAAAAACAATACAACAATGTAAGAATACTCCGCTGGTAAGTAAAGTAAAAGTCCTGTTTTCAAAATCAATCAAAAGTAGAAGCAGTCATTCAGAAAAATGAAGAAAGCAAGCTCTGCTACACAAAATAATATTTTTAATATCTGAGAGCAGAGCCTCAGACATTTATTTAAATTAAACAATTTGAGGGGTATAGAGGGATATTCTAGGTGGAACTGCTAACTACTTATGGCCCCAAGCCAGAAATGCCAGGAAACACTCTGCTAGTGTGTAACAATGCATTGTATTTTATAAACTGTTCATATATTTGAATTTACGATCAATAATTTTAATGTAAAGTAGCTAGTGCTGTTAAACACAAAAACATTTTTTACTGGCTCAAAATCAATATCTCTCAGTAACAACACAAACTACAAGTGAAGTTGAACCCTTGATTGTTCATCAGTCCCCCCTGAAGCATAAAACACAAGGAAAGAAAGGTGGATATGTTTTTTAGAGCTTGCACCACAGAAATAGGATATCAAACCATATTCCACCTCAAAAGTAGGTCAAAAGTTTAGTTTTAGCAGAGGGTGGAAGTGTTTTAGTGTTTGCATTGCCCTCTAGTGGCAGAAGAACAATCTGTCTGAGTTTTAACCATTTACTGTCAAGAAATGAATGCTGAATCAGTGAGAATATTATAAAACACAGTTGTAATCCGTTAGAGCTGTAAATTGCCCTTATGTCTGCTTAAAACATTATAGTGTGTCACAAACCATTTAATGTTTATGTAGTACTTATAAATGCTAAATTGGGTGGATACATGGGTATACTCATAGAGACAGCAACAGAGATAAGGTAGCCAATGTTATATGTAAGATCTGTCGAAGGATAAACCACATCGATGCCACGGCGTGGCTACAGGTTTTACCTTTATTTACCCAGGATGTCCCATTGAGATTAAAAGAGAGACCTGGCCAAGGTAGCAGCCGATCACAGCATATTAAAATGTAACAAATACAACATATTAAACAAAAATCCACAATAAAACAACAACAGCTATTAAAACATAGTGGCCTCTCGAGAAGAAAAGCACATCTCCATCACCACATATTTTATGATGCCCTTAAATTCATCAATGGACACGAGTGTTTCTAATATAAGATCTTTCTGCAGATTATTCCAAGCCCATAGTGCATGGAAGGAAAATGCAGTTCTCTCCAGATCAGTTAAAAACCCGAGGAATATTAAAAAGTAGCGACTTGGAGGAGTGTAACTGGTAACTAGCAGAGCTGACATTATAAAGGACACAGAGGCTGGAAGTTGAAATGTTTAGTTACAGCTTTACTGATACTTTTTGTTTCAGTACTGAAAACCATGAAATAATGTGGACTCAGTCAGGCATGTGATTAGCCAGTCTCTCGATTACTTATGTAGAGTACGAACAAAATAAATAGATAGAACATCTTTTTGCATCAGTATAAAACTAAATATTGTGCCACATATTCACAACGCAGGTAAGTTACAGCACTATATTTAAATTTTAAAGCACTATATACATGATGACCATTGTAGTTTGAAGCTGAAATGGCCTCAGTAAACTCTATTAACATATCACTGAGAGAATGCAAAACTCAGCATCAATAACATCAATAAGGAGGAACATGCCTGAAAAAGATCGTTGTCTGGATGACTGCATATGTTGCTCCAAAACCTGTACATGCCTTTCAGTATTGATCAGATGTCCACAGATGTGACAGTTACCCAGGATGCCTTGATCAATAAAACTTGTATATTCATGTTAAGTTAATGAGAAATTGATGGAAGTTGATTCCTCTAAATTCTTGTATGATTTCTTGAAGCATAGAGCCTCTTTTTGCATCACTATATAGTAAAACAAAATAACATACTACGTAGTCACAACACAGTAAAGTCATAGCCATGTACTTATTGCTGACAAGGTTTTAAAGCACTATATATAAGATGATGACCACTGTAGTTTGAAGCTGAAATGACCTCAACAAACTCCATTAACTTGTCATTGTCCTGAGAGAATAGCAAAACTCAACATCAATAACATCAATAAAAGGCTCTCACAGACTGTGAAGATGAATTCAAATAAACACAAAACCCCCACCCCCTGCTCCGTCTGCCTCCCTCTGGGACAGAATAAAAAGGGTCCCTGTCCATCCCACTGCTGCCCCCCACCACCACCATCATCAGTTCCCCTCCTCCAGTCTCATCCAGTTAAGAAGGTACAATGTGAGCTGGAGCAGACGCTGCAAGGCAAGCTTTTTACTCTCCCATTGTCGCTACGGAAACAGCCCTGTCCATTTGCCAACCAGTGCTTCCTGTTTAGGGCTTCTGGTGGGTGGGAGGCGTTATATGTTTTTGAGATTGCAGGATAATCAGGGGGCTCTGTCTCTGGTCACAGAAAGGACAGGAAGACAACAACGGAACGCAGGGAGATCATTTACTTGTTTTTTTTCTTTATACAACACAATTTATTAGTGAGGATACTGAGCAACATATGAATAGTGTATTTCCTCATACAATTCTCCTTCCTCCTCCTGCCTAAGATATTGCTGAGTCAGTGCAGTATGAATGGGATGTATTGATTGACTGATTGACTCGCCATGTCACTCAGAGATGACTCACCTCATTTCCTCAATTTGTTTCCACACTCACGTATCCTTTCTCCTTTGAGAGATCTCCCAGAAGACACACACACACACACACACGTGGGCCTCATCTGGAGTGCACATGGCATAATGGCTCTGTCAATACATTGATGTTGCAAATGAGCAAGGATGCTCACACATTCATCACAGACATTAATGACTCGGCATATGGCTGTGGGGGAGGAAAATGGTAATCTCCCGTCTTTCTAGAAAGATTAGTAGGATGATCAAGGGGGTTTAGACAAGAGAGTCTGTTTCTAATGTGGTTTTACTGATTAGCAGGACAAAAGAGCAAACTGCAGTCTTGCATTAGCTTGTTACAAACAAAACAAATTCAGAAATATACAGAAATTCTTTCTTGCTTGACACATGACTTAAGTTGCTTAACTTTCCAGGGTCTCTGTTGTCATATTTTGTGCTTCATAATGCACCACACATTTTCAGTGGGAGTGTGTCTTGGCATTGTCTCGCCGAAATAACTAGCGATGTCTCTGAAAAAGATGTTGTCTGGATGGCAGCACATGTTGCTCCAAAACTTGTATGTACGTATGGTGCCTCCACGATGTGACAGTTAACACGCTTATTTCATGTATAAAGGGCCAGTGCCCTATTAGCTGCATGTACTGTTGAAACACATACAGAATGTGTCTCGGCACTGTCTTGCTGAAATAAACAGGAACGTCTCTGAAAAAGGACATCGTCTGCATGGTATCATACAGTATGTTGCTTCAAAACCTGTATGTGCCTTTCAGCATTAATGGCACCTTCACTGCTGGCATTTGAACTTTGTGATGATAATAATCTGGGTGGTCAGTAAATGCTGTCTTTTTGTCTCGTTAAAAATAATAAATCCATTTAAGACATCTTGCCACTCCAAAAGCAGACATTTCTGAGGGTCATATGTGCATCATAAAAACACAGCAGCAGAGATCCAGGCTGACTCTGTCTTTAAGTATAATAAAAAGGCACAGGACTTTCCCTGTGGGCACAGCACTTACTGAAAACAAGCCTTCATTGACTGCACTCCAACATCCTGGCACTTCTCCAGGGCAGGAAGTTCTTTTCCTGATCTTGAGTGACCTCTGCATGCCTTCCACTGCAGATGAGGGCTTAAACACACCGCTGTGCCACAGCACTCTTCACAGGCCGCTCAGGGTTTGGCTCTGAACAAGCTTGAGCCGTAGCTCAGGAGGCACAAAAGAGAACGACTGAAACTATTCTGTTTGCTACTTTTATTTGGGTCTTTCTTTTGTCTTACACCTGCAGGATGTGGCTGGTATGCAGACACATGCAGCATACGCAATATAGTGGAAAGAGACAGCCTGGTTAAGCCCAAGGTGAGCACAGCATGGAAACTTGCAGAGAAATACTAAACTCAGATGATCTGGCCTCTAGGCCCCTTCAGCCTCACAGTAAGAGGCTTACCGAGAGACATCAAGTCAACAATACACCGTCATCCAAATCAGATCTCTTTGGTTTGATCACATTTTGGGCTAAATGCTGTGCAAATATGTCCCTGGATACCACATTTCCAGGACTTATTCAATACATCTCTGCAACAGCTGCGTTATTAAATGTTTACACAACACAAAATCGACTGCTTTTAGAACTTCAGTAAACCTAAAACTCTGTAAACTAATTGTTTCCATCTTTTGAGGTTATTAGCCACTCAGATAGGTGGTGATTTTGTTCTGGAGAGCACTCAAGTTACAAGTTGTTCCACTGATTTTCCAGGGAAGTAAAAATATCTGTCATTATCAAGTTTCACAGGTTTTCCATGCGTCTGTTATCAGTTAGTTACATCTGGGATTAAAAACATGAATATTAACATTTTTCTGGAGGTTTAAGGATCTGCAATCAAACCAATTTATCAAACCTGAGCACCTACTGTATGTTTTGTCATTTATGTCAGTTGGTGCAAGAGTTTTAAACTTTTTCAAATCTACACTGTCAAACCAGATGTCACAAGACAGAAGAAATAATTTCCTAAGGAACACTTTCATCAGCACAAGACACTAAAACATCAACAATGAAACTAAATAAAAATGCTGATAATGAGATAAAAATGTTTTAGTTTGCAAGATGACTTGATGGAGTAAAACAACTTAAGTCTTTATTGACTGAAGCTCCTTAAATCTGTTTGTCCATGTTGAAGCAGTTAGAGCAGATTAAAACTTTGCACCTTGTTTGGAAAGTGAAGCTCTTAATCAGTTAAAGAAATATCTGTGGTGGTATTCATAGATCTCTGGCACTCTTAAAAGATTTGGTTGATTTAATGTTTTGTCATCCTCCATTCATGTATGTGTAGCCATTATTCACCACCAGGGAATAACTCAGAGGAACTTGACTTTTCTATAGATACTGTAAATACTCTCTTAGCAGTATGGAAAGAGCCTGTCTGATATATGTAACTTAAATCAAACCAAGAGGTGCTGTTAAAGAAGGTTTGATGTTCTGGATCCACTTTGTACCTTCCTCATGGTGCTTAAGAAGGCAGATAAGCTCAGACCAAGACAAGCACTTCCAAATAAAGCCATCTTTGAGGAGTGCTGTTAACAATAAAGTTGCATAAGTAACATTACATCTTGCATGAATCACTTCACCTTTTGAATCCGACTTTTGCTTTAAAAATCCACACTCAGATTCCCGACAAAATGCTACAACGCCTATCTTAAATCAGAAACGCTGCGAGGGGAGCCAAATATCCAGCGTATGATGTCATGAAAAGATACAGCAGTTTCTCTTTTGGCAGAATTGGAGGCAGTTTTCGTGATTACTTTGGCTGGGCAGGTTTCCAGTCACAGAGCCTGTCTCTGCTCTCAACGGCCGCAGTCTTCAGGCTCCATCTCACTGTACATAAATAATATTCAGCTCCACATGAAAACAGTCTACACTACCGACCATTTTATGCTAACACTTTAATACTTTATGTGCCAGTATGTACATTATTTTATGCACATCACTTCTGAACTGCAATATTTACTTTGACCAAATGTTCCTATCATATTATAACATAAAAAACAATCGGCCACAGGAAATTCATATCAATCTTTATTGTATTTAGAAATCCACGCATCAAATCTTTTTTATTATTTTTTCCTTTACCATTTACAACAGGGAAGAATGAGGGACAAGCTAAACGTCATGCCTTTCCCAGCAGGCGCGATGCACTACAGGATGGGCTGAAATGGAAAGGGGAGGGGGGGGAAAGAGATACATAAAGTGCTTTTGTCAACAGTTTTCTTCTTTTAATAGAAAAAAGGATCAAAACAAAAGGTTTGAGGGTGGAGGGAGAGGACACGGGGGTCCATGGACGTGACAGCATGAGTGCATGTGAAGTAGGTGAGGGAGGAAAGAGGGTGACAGTTTGATGAGGAGGAAGAGAGTGGTGGGGGTGGGGTGGGGTATTTATCTTTAAAAAATAAAAAAGCGTTCGAATGAAAAAAAAACAAAAACAAAAAAATGAGTGGTCTCAACCCAGGATGAGGCTGGACTTGCCACCAGGTGGGTTTCTTCGGCCACCTGTGGCAGCGTTGGCAACTTCCGACGGGTCAGAGGACTCTGGCACCTCCTTCTGCTGCTGCTCCTGCTGCTCTTGCACCTGCTGCTCCACAATGTCAGGACAGTCTACAGATGCAGCAAAAAGACAACATGTTAATCAAAAGCCTATCACAGTGGCTGATATTTAATGAATGCAAACACAGACTGTTTCTGGATGACAAAATGTACAATAAATATAGACATTTTCACAGTAAAACACCATGTTATCTGGTAAAATAGACTTAAAACTAAAAAAAGTTACTAGCTTTACTAGATGACTATTAAAAAAACCCTAAAACAGCACTAGCCCACAAAGGCACAGATCGTTAACTACAGAAAAGCTGAAGTTGAAAAAAGGCCTTAAAGTTCCCAGGATAAATTCATAAACTGTGTAACAGATGGACAGGATGTAATGCCATCATTTTATGTTATTTTTAGACTGATTATTTAACAAAAAAAAAAAAGAAAAAAGAAAAGAAAAGAAAAACTCCCAAACACTGTCCGCACACAGTCTTTGGAAAAAAACTATAGGGAATATAAGTGGGAAACTCAGTAGCAACAAAATTAAGTGTTCTTTCAGGTTTCCATCTCCCATTGGTTAACTTTGACAACTCTGACATCAATGAAAGCTGCTTTTATTCGCTGTGACCAGATTTAGCTGCTGCCTTATTTGTGGGCTAAAAAACTCAATTACCAAGATTTTACTTAATCAAAATTGATAGCCAGGGGTATAAAGAAACTAAATTTAGCTTTGGCAAAGGCTAGCTGTGTCTATCTCACCAGCACATTTAGCTGTCTTGCTCTGTGTCTTTGGTTCGGTTTGAACTTTTCTTGGAAATTAAACACTTCAAAGAAAACTAAATCTTTTATGTCAAAACAAAATTGATACGGATATTAACTAAATTATGACTTAAAGGGATAATGAAGTGGGGTTGTGTGAGGTTATTGATAGTTAGTGTATTACCTAATCTTGTTTGGAGGAGGTAGATAAAGTATGTTTTGTTCCTGAGCCTGTCCACAGCAGTACATTGCTTAGCTTTCTACACCGGGACTCCTGCTACTTCTCCACCATCAAGTACCTCATACAACCTCACTTGAAATAATCTGAACTATGTAGTCACTGGTTTTTGGTTTTGAAGGCCAGAGTTCTGTAATAAAATCAGTGCTGAAGCATGGGGCTCTTGTTGTCCATTAGTGCCTGAATTCCTGCAGAAATGTGCAAATTCAAGAGGACTTTTTGACTTAAATGTCACAAATAAGGGCAACATTTACATTTTTTAACAGATTTTGAAATCTTTTTTAGGCCGAATGAACGCTCAAATATTCTCGGCTTGACAGGCTTGAGTGAGCCGAGTGTCTGCTGTGACAACTGCATAAATTATAGGTTTTTAAGACTGGTGCTACAGATACTGGGACTGCACAGGGCAGCCCGGTCAACGTGCATCTAGAAGCTCACATATTTTAACTCACTGGGCTAGATTTAGGGAGGCTTTTGGGCCCTTTTTTCATATGCAGATGTGACACATTCCATCCCAAACACATGTGCCGTATTTATTAGACAGTAACATCAGCAGTTTGCGAATTAGTTGTGCAAGTGTCTCTCTCCTTGTTGCATTTGTGTTTAAGGAAGGATCATAAAGAAATAGGAGGAGACATGTGAACAGAGGATGATGATGTATTAGGTATGACAGATTTATTCAGGTAACAACTTGTGACTCTGTTTTTTATTAAATTTGCTGCTTGCAGTGATTGCTCAGTGTCAGTCATGCGGGGACGAGCCAAATCACATCCCCTCAACCCTAGAAATTTAATTAACCATCTTAACAGCCATCATATCAATCATGACCACAAACTGGTGAACAACAAAGAGAAGTTTTCTTATTTTATTTTGAAAAGCATTGTACTTTACTTTGAAAAACACTATTATTTTGAGAAGTGCTGTATTTTATGTCTGCAATGGCCAGAGGGTGATCGTGATAAGAGAAGGCTTATCTTATTATATCCCTTCATCTCCTTTTTGTTTTCAATGAATGTGTTTACTGCCTCCTAATGTATTACATATATGCTTAAGTTTATAATATCATAATTCTGAGTAATATTATGAGTAATAGTATCAGTTTACTCAGACGGAGGTGAGCCGTGGCCTTGTTGTTTGCCTGATTCAATATGTGAAGAGCTTAGTCCTCAGTATTTTTAGATGAACATACAGGCTGAATGTTAATACATGTATATAAAAGACTTCAGAGTGCACTCGCATTCCAATCATATTCAAAAGCAGATAAATAAATGAGCTTTGATTTCTAAATGCCCATTGAGATGTGCGGTCGAACCCTCCATTAACTGAGGAGCCAGCCACTCTCTTACAAATATGCACCTGGAGGTTAATAAAAAGCTTTTCATACTAAGTGAAGCCTGTCATCAAAGAACAGCTGGTTGACTACAGACCATCACGCCATCATGACAGGGAGAAACCACATCAAAGGGATCATGTGATGTTAACTTAGAAAGGGAGATTGTGTGTACTGTATCTTTAAAAAAAAAAAAAAGTTATGGTATGTTAGCAGCATATGGGACAAGACTGGTCACCAGAATCAGATTTTTGAAAGGCAGGGGGAGTGGAATTACCTGATCTGTTATAGCGAACCATGGAGCTATTCACTGAATAATCTAAGTCATGCACTGCTGTTTAGACATACTGAGAGTGTGACAGAGACTTAAAAGCTTCTTTATAAACAGTTCAAGAGTTCACGGTACTTACCATCATTTGCCTCTTCTTGGCCATTTGCAAGCTACAATGAAAACATAAGACAAGGATATCAGATGCTGTCACTGAACCTAAGGGACTTAATGTCTTCCTGTATATGAATCATATTACTTCTACTTTGTGGCACCACAGTGACCTGAGCAGACAGAAAGTCTGGACGTCTTCTCTGAGAAGAAGTGTTGTTATTTATACTACAAAGCTAAAAGACAACATAATGATCAGAAAAGTAATTTTTCACATAATTATAGACACCTCTGTGCCATCTACTCATGTTACTGTAATTAAGTCATTTTTGGTTTTGGAGTACTTGTGCTTTTATTAGTAATTTTTCAAGTCTGTGACATTACTTGTGCTTAAAGCTACTACAGGGAACTATTAAGGTTGTGTTGATTTTGGAGGCCCCTGATTTTGGAGAGTTAGTGTTTTCTCTGCTGTAGCACCAAAACATAAAGTCAAAAATAAAATTATCTAAATAAAAATTTCCTCCTGCTCCCTTTTAACTCTTTAATATACTGCTCACTGTAACTGTGTCTGGGAAAATGTAAACACAGGCTTGTTTCATCTGATTTCACAGAGAATCAGAGTCAGTAGGAGGCATTAAAATCAACTACATCGACATAGCAGATCTTCTCATGGATGGTCTTGGCTTATGTAGGTCATATGGAGGCATCAGTATTAAATTGAGACAGTTTCATAAACAGTTAAAAACTCCTTGCAGTGCGTTTAAGCAAGTATTACAGTATGCAGTAAGTATCAACTTAGTTTTTTTTTTATTTATTAAAATCATAAGTCACTACTGAGTGGGCCTTCAATTTGAATTAATATTGAGGCCTTTCATCTGCATTTTCACAGCCAAGAAGGCTGTCCAAACGAAAATGAGCTGATGAAACACCATGACATATTGGTGATAAAAATAAACAAAGGCTGCAATAGGCACTGGTTTGGAGAGGTAACTGTGACCACTGAGCAGAACAGCGCAGGAGTTAGAAAAACAGAGAGCTCTTCCCGCTATTGATAATGAATTAAACATTAATAGTTGAAAAGTACTCAGGAGTTTTTGAGTTGAGTACTGTGTAGTTTTACTTAAACCTACTACAAGGAGTTTTTAACTGGTTGTGAAACAGTCTCAGTTTAATATTCAAGCCTCTATATGACCTACATATGCAAACACGACCATTTATGAGAAGATCTGCCATTTCTATATAGTTAGTCTTGATGCCTGCCACCGAGTTGGATTCTCAGCAAAATCAAATGACACAAGCCTGTGTTGACATTTTCCCCAGGAAAGTTACAGTGTGAGATATGCAAGTCGGTTGAAACTAAGCGGGAGAAGATTTTTAGATCATTTTATATTTGATGTTATATTTTGTGGTTATTACAGTGAAAGTACTGCCGCTTTTGTCCACAGGAGCCTCAAAAATAAACAAAATACAAAACTTTGTTGTAGTAGCTTTGAGTATTTTTTAACACCAGTAGTTTTACTTGTAGTTGAGTAATATTTCAGTAATGTAACAGTACTTCAATTTGAGTACATATTTTCAACACTCTTTCTAGGGTTGAGCCGGATACTCGTTTCAGACGAGTATCCGGTACGGATAAAGCATTTTTGACGATTACGAGCATAATACGAGTAAATCTCGTCAATATCCGTGCTCGTCCTGAAGGAAAATCCTCATTGGGTAACTGATTGTCTTCACGCTCTGTGATTGGCCAGTCACACACAGCGCCCGCCCCTCCCTCCACAGACGCGTCTCTGCAGCACACACAGACAGCTGATCTCTCTGTGCTCGGCTTGATTCCAGCTCACGTTGCTCTCTTCAGTTGCCTACTCCTTAGGTTTTGTTCAGCTCGCCTCTATTTCGGTTTGTATGATATATAAAGTTACTTGGTGAACTTGTTTCGTAACGTACGTGGTGCATTTGACAAGACAGAGCTGAAAACGGCTCGTGTCGCGTCGGTCACTGCCTCCACTCCGGTCGTTTTTGTTGTTTTTGGTTTTTTTTAACCGTCTGCTTGCTCTTAGTTTGGCTGGTGATATAAAGTCAGTTGGAAAACTTTGCTCGTACTGAACGCGGTGCTTTTGAGAAGAACACAGTGAACAAGGCTGACATATTATTTCCCTGTTTGCCATCACTGGATGTTTGCATGAATCACCAAGTTCACACAGATCATTAAAAATTTAACAGCCTTACAGACCACTTACACACACACACACACACATACAGCTGAACAAAGTAGCCTATATTAATATTTTTATTGTATAAGCCTGCATGCAGTACCTGACACTTTATCACTGCAGTTCATAAAAATAAATATAATATTATAAATATTACAAATTAAGGTTTATATACTGTATATAGGCTTTTTATAGGCTTTGAATAGTTCCTTTACTATTGTGATCAAAAACATTGAATCTCAATTCTGAGGCTGTTCTGTAAATATTCATTCATACACTTCAGAATATTCATGCTCTGAGTTCATAAAAAACTTGTTCTGCTAATAGTTCTCTTACTTTTGTGATCAAAAACATTGATTTGAATCTCAATTTTGAGGCCGTTCTGTAAATAGTTTTCAAATAAACAATAAATATAGAAACTTCTGATCAATCCATATCAATTTCAGACTTAAAATAATGTACCGATTTAAGCCCCACCCATTCCCGATTGAACCACACCCATTTCCGGTTTAGGTCCCGCCCACTCCGAGTACAGATACGGATACAGATCATTTAGATGGTTGAACAGATACAGATACAGATACAGATAGTGGTGTACTCGCTCATCCCTAACTCTTTCCACCACATACTGAGCTTTCTGACTGATGAGATATTATATATCTCTGGTAAGTAATTCATGCCTTTATTTACCAAGTGGACCGTTATGCTCTCACTATATCTCATAACAGATATTCTGTTTTAGTGTTTCTTTATACCTCAGCTAAACTGTTCATTTAGAAAAAAAATCCTCCCATGTCAGACAGTGGGGACTGGACTGGCACGTTCCCAGAATAAAAATTAAACCTCCACAAGGATTACAGATGTCAGTGGAGAATATCTATCAAACAACATCCTGGGTCAGTTTCAAATAGATGGATAAAGTCGTCTGTCCTCCAATGAAATTTTCCACTGAACTGTTTGGAATTATACTTAATCTATGACTGTGTGCTTTTCAGCTCCAAACTAAGCTGTGGCTCTGTTTTGGAAACAGTGCCTGTCAGACTCAATGAGAGGTACCTCTTGTCTTGTCTGGTTCCAGACCAGGGCGGCCCCAGAGTTGTGGATGGTGGTCAGTTCCGGTTGAGGGTTCTTGGGGAAGAGAAGAGGCTGCTGGCACCGCCTCAGTGGGGCCGAGGGCTCCCCGCACAGGGTTCCTGTGGGTGCCCCGCCTGGGAAGGGAAGGGACAGATGGATAGATTAACAAACTTATTTTAGCAGAGTGTAATCCACTAGCTGTCATGCCTATTTATTAGGGGTGTCATGATTCTCAAAATCCACGATTCTCTTTGACTTTCAATTTTTTTTTGTTTTTTTTAGCATTGATGGTATGCCATTGTTATAACTTTTGTACCAAAATTAGCAATATATTCAGTGATTTAAATGCTGGTAACACTTTTACCTTTCTGTTTTGTTTTTTCTTGATGGAAAACAGAGACTCAGCTCGTGTGTGCAGGAGAGCAGAGAGAAAGGCACTTTTAAAAGAGTGTTTAGCTCTCAATACTTTTGTAGTTTCTAACTGAATCTCTGTAGTTTAGTTTCTCTCCTGCACTGCTGTTTGTACTTTTGGGTTTCAACTTTATTTGAGTGTTTCATGTGTTGTGTTAAGGTACTGCTGATGAAAACCATTTCCTGTTTTGGCTGCTTCATAACACAAGCTTTTAGAAAACATAATTATGTAGGGTTTAATTGTGAAGAATTTAAGGGAAATTAAG
>JAJHUR010085229.1:0-26235 GCA_027495735.1 Lutjanus campechanus | reverse complement strand
AAAATTTTTTGGGGGGGGGGGGGGGGGGTCTCCAAGGAAGAAGGGCTGGGAACTGTTGATTTAAGTTGGAGTTTGGAGATATCGTCTGAAGAGATGTCTGCCTTCTCTTGAATATAATTGGACTAAATAGCACACGGCTTGTGGTGCTCAAAGCACTGCAAATACATTACAAAAAATTTCTCTTTCCAGAAATCATGACCGAGTCACTCGAGATAATCCACAGACCTCGTTGTGGGCAGTTTCATGTAGAAACTAATTTCTCTCTGCTGTAGAATCTATCGGAACTACTTTTTACTAGATTTCTGGAAAGAGACACTGGTTTTGAATTCAAATGTATTTTTTGGGTGCTTCTTGGGTGTCTTAGTGCATTATATTGGAGAGTGCCATCTAGCTCAGCAATTCACACCAAAAAAGTAAAGATGGGTATATAGCACTACAGAGAAGGGGAAAAATTTGTATTTTTGATTTTGGGGTGAGTTTTGAGTCAAAAAGCTAGAAACCTCATGGCCAAGTACCAATTGAGAAAACAAAAAAATGTTGTGAAAAGTGAAAAAGTATTTTATGTGTTGATGCTTCCAGCTGTAGGCCTACTGGAAGGGATGCTGCTGCTGGACCCAGAGACGAGGCTCACAGCTGCGCAGGGACTGTCGCACCCTTTCCTGGCTGAATATCACGACCCAGAGAGCGAGCCAGACTCTGAGCCTTACGACGACTCATTCGAGAGCCTGGAACTCGCCGTTGGGGAGTGGAAGAGTAAGTATGACGGCGTAGAAGAGTGCTGGAGGTGACTGTTAGAGTGAGGTTGTCAGTTTTACAATGTACACATGAAGCCTAAACCATAACGGAGAATGGACTAATTTACTCCAATAAACCTAAAGTATATTAAAGGAATAGTTTGGATTTTTTGAAGTATAAGCTGTATTTAGAATACTGCTGCTTTACCTTGCCATCAGACATCCCTTTCCGACGGGAAATCTCCACAGCCACCTGCTTCAGTGTTTTAAAGGAGCAATATGCAGCCATCGCATGTGCAAAAATGAGTACTGCAGTCCAAATAATGAATTGGAGCCATAGACTGTATCCTAAATAGTTTGTAATCCTGTTTAATATATGATCTAAGTCCGAAGCAAGTTGTTTTCCCTGCCGCCTCCTCCACAAACACGGCAGAGACAGGCAGGCTGCAGGAGCTCCACAGGAGTGCACGATGCGTGCAAATAAAGCTCATTATCTTTAAAATAAAAGCCCATTGCTAGGCTGTGGCTGCCTGTCTAACTGCCTGCCAAACTCCATTAACATTATGCACAGTTTAACAGTTATAAACATCTGCGCCTTCAACAAGATTGATAATGATTCCTTATGACTCATAAACAGACACTTAAGTGTTCTTAGAAAATTCAGCATTAATTTGAACTCTGATTTATGTGAAACAGACAAAACAGTTATTCTGGTCCAGAATGGAGATTTCAAAGGACACTGCTACTGTAGCGTTGTTGTCAAAGAAGTTATGTTAATTTCTTATGACATATTAGAGTTATTTTCAGATCTCAGGTTCACCAAAGTCACACAATAACGCAAACAAACTAACCCATCAAGGCTGTCGTAAATGAGCAACTCCTCATGTTTTGCGAGGTAAAATGACTGTTTTTGCCAGCGGAGCCTGGCAGCTTTGGAGAGAACAATATTTGCCTTGTATAATGTCGGTTTCCTGTTGGGCGAAGACTGGGGTAATAGAGGGACAAAGTCCCTCCCCTTCTCGTGGACCACAATGGATGTATCAGACTGTGAAGATACTTAATTAGAAAGACTACACGGAGAATTTGTGTATGTGATGTCATGGCCTTCCTCCAAATGTTAGCCGCTGAAGCTACGACGCCTCTGTCTGTTGTACCAGGATGTAGTCACACAAGCAGTGGGTCTCACTCATTGTCTCGCTTTGTGGCTGACAAAAGGACCAGGAATCTCTGGATTCAAGAATTTCCTTCCGGAGTAATGAAGTTCTATCTTATCTTATAAAACACTTCAGGCGAGATAATGTTACGGTGCAGCAATGTTTGTCTTGATGACATTTATTGTGCGAGACGAGACATGTAGTTCATTGAGCGGTTTCACACAAACTATGACAAGCTTACCACAAATTAAGACTTTCTTGTCTTGTAACTTTATCTTTTCATTTGAGAAACATCGTACATAATTTGTGGCACAATCCAAAGGGAAACAAAAGCTTATTTTCTCTCATCATTCACTGCGTTCATATTTTTTTCCTGAAATAAGGTCAGTGGATCAAAAAATCTAAACTATCCTTTTAAATTTCATCAATCCTTGGTGTGGTCTGTGCCGTACTCTCTTAAAAATAAATCTACACTTACCGCTTTCCTCTTTTTTTCCATCCCATTAGGCCTTATCCACATGGAGATCATGACCTTCGACCCTGACAACCCCAGTAAGACAGCCATGTAGGACACTGTGATGTGCTGGTGCCTCCCGGTCTTTTCTCATAACACATACGGCAAAGGTCAAAGACACCGTCAAGCTCAGAGAAAGAAATACAAAATATCTTGAATGTTTTTTTTTCTTTTGGTGCATTTGATATGTATTGCAGTTAAAATGCATTTTACTAAAGGGCAGCTTTACTTGCTATGGTGGCCTGTGTAAGACAATAGAAAACAGAGTAAGAGTAAGACTTTGCACTAGCAGTACTGCTGTTTTTACTCTGTAATATTTAGACACAGATTTGAATAGGAATGAGAGATGCAGTCGGCCTCCAAACTTCATCAAAATCTCTGAACCACAGAATTATAAAATGCTGTCTTCTCATTTCAAGAAGTACAAAATGCATCGATAAAATAATCTTAACTCAGGGTCCATTTGCTGTCTTTATTTTTGTGCCTTTCGACCACGTCCGATGGTTTTCATCAGCTGAACTGTTGCTCACGATTTGTGTGTTCAGGATTTTTTGGGTTGACTCAGGTGTCACCGCCCCACCTGATGGTCAGTTACAAACGTGCCTTCTCTCAGTCCAAATCAGCCCAGCGGTTCACTTCAGCTCACTTCAGTTCCAACAACCTGACAGAAGAAAAATAATACCACCCTTTCACCGTCCTCTGGCTGGATGTCTGTACACGTCTGTACATAAAGCTGCTAGACCGAGCGTCCATGTTTCAGGTGGTTTTCAGGTCATAGTGGTGTTTGACACTGAGACAGCGGAGCGGACACACCCCCAGCGTTTCAGAGCAGAGAAAACTGATTTCGTGATTTTCAGAGCTAATTTTATTTACTTATAGATTTTTTAATCTTTCAGATTTATCTGGGTGGCTAGTAACACGTTTCTGTGGTGTGACAAACTCAGAACACACATTTATTGTTGCTTTACAACATCTTTAGTAAGTGGACCTTGAGTTAAGATTATTTTGCGCAACATGGATTAACTTGTGTGAAAATATCAGTAAACAAATTGATTACTGTAAATGTAACAGATAAACTTTTGGTACCTACAAGTACAGGGTAGAAAGATAACCCTGTTTTATTATGAAAATATCTTATACATTTTATCTTATTTCAGATTCATTTTGTATGCCTCTGTGTAACATATTCATAATATGTAAAGGTTAAAATAGTGCGATTTTAAAATAAAAGATTGTAAAAAAAATTACATGCTATTGTGGAATTAATGACGTTAGAATGATTGCAATAATTGAATGAGCTCAGGTGGATATTGCTGCAGTAGAAAAAGTGTCACAAAGTGTTGTGTCATGAATTGTTGACCACTAGAGGGCAGCATCATATCACAGCAAAGATTCTCTGAGGAGGAGGGAGACGAGGTGGGAAGTGGAAGTTTGGAAAACTGCAACAGTGTGTATGTAAGTCATAAACAGGTGTTGAGATTTTAAAATGAGCACAGAGGAACTTTCCTCCTTCAGCAGATGAATGAGACATCAGTCTACACAGTGAAGGTCAAACATGCAGTATTAATAAGCAAAAATTATGAATCAGATTGTTTTTTCTCATCTATCGACTTTCGTTGTGATTAAAAGATTACTACAACTTCATTTAAGAAAGTTTTGTATCCTGTGAAAGGGGAAAGAGTATATATCTTTTAATATTACTGTGATTTTTGTATTGCAACAGTATAACCTAGAGAGAGCCTTTTATAAATATGAACTGAGGGGCAGTTAAACCTGAGCCAAATTTACCCTTGAGGACAATAAGGTAAATCTTATCTTCATCACTCAGTGGCAGTAGTGTGCGTGGGGCTCTTAAAGGGATAGTTCACCCAAAAATTAAAATTCAGTTGTTATCTACTCACCCTTATGCTGATTGCAAATACATCAACATGTGGGGCTTTAGGTGACTTGGATTACATCACATGAGCAGCAGGACTTGCTTGTTGTTTTGCTTCCCAGCTGAAAAAAGGACCAGGAGATGCTGAGTAAGATAACGTTACAAGGGACAGTGATGTTGGTGTTTGTGTCGTATATTGTGTCAGGCAGGTGCTGTTTCACACAAAAGTAAATGGTACTGCAACAAACCTACGACAGCCTGACTTTCCTCACTTGTAAAATTATCTTTTAAATGATATATTTGCAGTCCTAATTCGTGGCACAATTCAAATGGGTTCAAAAAGTTTTGTCTGTCACCACTGACTACTGTACACGTTTTTTCTGAGGTTAGGTCCCATGGTGCATGCTACACAAACAACATTCCCAAAGGAAATCTTGCATGACTCAGGCAGGAATCATCAAGTTTTACTCACATTACATCACGCTGGCTGATTCGTTGCTGTAGCAACATGCAAACACACTATTACCTCAATGAATCGCGGATTTTTCTGGGACTGACCCTTTTTGGAAACCTTTGGCAGAATGCACTTACACTTAACTCCTGTGTTTTTAGACATTTTGATGCAGAAATTGCACAGTACAGCTTTAAAGCATGAATCTAACCACTGTGATATTTTCTATAGGAAGCATCCCAACCAAATCCAGTTAGGTTTACATAATAGTATTTCAAGTACATTTTTATTTATAATACTGTACTGTATTTAAAATACAAAATGAGTAACTGTATTCCGCTAGAGTGTAAATTGGTGGTATTCTGAATACAGTTACTGTCCTTACAAATAGATTACTTGAAGGGATTACTGTATTTTTGTTTTATTTGCTCTAAAATTCATATGAGGCGTGCATTTCCCATAAGACCTTTAAAAAAATTTTTTTTTTAAAAAGTACAACAATTTGTGCTCGTGCAGGGCACCTGTCACACACTACACAGCAGGAGACTGACAGCCAGGACACTGTCAGAAATGTGCGTGTGTTTTAGCATAGAAATATTGCAACATTCTTGGCTGATTCTGGTTTTGGCTGATTTCAATTTTCAGTCCTTTTAAGAACTATAATTGACAGAATACACAAACATTTTTGTAACTTCTGTTTAATGTAAATTTAATTAATATGTTCATAATAAAACATTGACTATTAAATAACTTTTACATTTTCTCCAAAAGAGCTCCAGGTTACAGCCAGGACATATATTATTATAAGTAAACAGGACTCCCTCTGCCTCTCCCTCTGTTCGCTCCTAATAAAATCACAGCAACTCAGTTCAGTGTGCGGAGGTTTATTCTTAACATATATTATTATATTAAGATTATATATCAGAGGGGAGCACAATCTCCCCAGATGTGATTGGGAAGTGTGATTTCATGTGATCTTGTGGAAGCAGATGGAAACAAGCCTGACTGTCATGTTGCAACAGTTTGCCGTAAAAACACGTTGCAGTGAGAAAAACAGAAGAATTTAAACAAGTCTGGATGAGAAAATGTTTGAGGAGACGCATCAGCACAGGTTGTTTACTCTTCAGCCAGAACAGGAGGTGAGATTGTAATCGTCAGTCTGTGAACAGCAGTTTAGCCTGAATCCTGGAGATGTTACCATTTTTGGGCGACACCCTCAGCTGCTCCGTTTTCTTGTAGACTCTCTGTCTTATCTTGATCCGGTTCTTGGAATCTACAGTATGTGTGTGGCTGTGACACTGCTGTCCGTGTCGCTGCATGCGTGACATGACCATTGTGGGCGTGTGAATTTGACCAAATCGGATATACTGTATGATGCTGACCAGCTGGTCACCGGTCAAGGCCAGTCATGCTGAAAATCAGCTAGTTCTGGTCTCTAGCCTGTCGATCGGTTCATCCCTGAACATTGTACCTACACACATGGTCAGGAAGGTCACAAGTACAGTGCAGTGTGAGCTCTGTTTGCCATCAATCAAACTGCTGTCCACATCAAAATACTCCTCTACTTTGGAAAAGTAGCTTATACCTCTCCAGTGAGGTCACTCCAAAAAGCAAATGTAAACTACATTATTCAGAGGGACCCAGACAAAAGGGGCTCAGCAAGACAATTTTGAAAAGTAATCCAAAGTATTTAGAATGTGTTACTTATTTTTTTAGTAATCTATTGGCAGTATGTTGCAAATTACATTTCAGGGCATGGATTTTATTTTCATGAGTTATACGCCAATAATCCTCTGGTGAAGATGTTTTTGCCCAGTGAGGATGTATTTTCAGTCTTAGTCATTTAGCACGTCAGTATCATGTATGTATCCAATAGGAACATATTTCAGATCCTTATGTAGAGTTCTAGTTTTTAAATGAAAAATGAAATGAAATCCAAACATCGCTATCTTATCTCCATTATCTTATTATTTGCCATGCTAGGATGGAAATCTTGGTAGCTGTAGCAATGGTAGGTAAGAGGGGTGGGGCTTAGCAAACTGTCCATTATGAACCTAAATTATGGAGTGCTTTTTCAACTGGATTTTTAATTACTGCAGAAAATAAACTCTGGGGCAAATACAAGTTTATAATGACACGTTTTGTTCAGCAAAATAATCCTCACTAATTTTTGGAGCATAAATGCAATCACCAGAAGTAAAAAGCTAACAACAGGCTAGTGAACAAACTACACCCCAGTCTCATGACTCCACGTCACCACCACTAAGTGACTAGTGTTTGGTTTGATGATGTTTAATGTCCCCGACAGCCTCTGTAGGCTCATTTAGCTTCTTGTTAGCAATCACCTTCTTTGAGACATGTTAAAGCTTTAAAGACTCCTGATTGGGGCATTTACTGATGTATTTTATGTTGTAGAATAAACTGGGAGAATCTTTTTAAGTTTGTGTGAAACACAGCTCTTATTTAAGGCATTTAACCAAAAACCCATTCAAAAAATCCATTGATTTTGAGACAAGCGAAGTGCAATTTTAGCACTCTGTTTGTATTGTGCAAAAGTCACTGTACACCATAAATCAGTGAAGACACAGAACTGCCAAAAATGAGTATGAAATCAGATTTATTTGGACATTTGGATGGTACAAGTTCACAATAAATCTGGTTGTCCCAGTCAGCCTAATCCATGTTTCTTTTTTTATTTTTATTCAGAGTGAAAATGGAAGTAAAGCAGGATCAAAACACCATTTATATAATGTAGAGCTCATTTTCTCTCAGAACAGGAGAAGAAAAAGAGGGTCCCAAAAATGAAAAATGAAAGTGTTATATGTGGCTGCTTTTGAAGATGTCAGAATGCACAACAAGAGTGCAATGGTCGTTGCCGCGTAAGGATTCTCTGTCATGACACTACAAGTATCTTCCTGTCTGCACGACAGCACATCCGGCAACCAAAAGACAGCCAGGCTGACTGATCAAGGGAAGAGAGGACTGACTCACATCTCTGCGGCTCTTTGTTTTTGGTCTAATAATCTCTCTGCTTATACTCGTATTTTGATGGAATCTCGGACTCTCTGTAGGTTGAGGGAGCAAGAACACAGGAACTAAATGCCAAAGGGGGCTGTACCGTCACATGGTACAGGTGGCTGTAAAAATGCAAATGTTTCTGAGGCATCTGTGTCTGCAGGAAGAGAGCTGGCAGGGTTTATGAAAGCTTTTATGAGTTTGCCAAGGAGGATCAGAAGGGCAAGTAGAGGAGAACAAAATGAGGGAAGAATGGAAAGAAAGGCAACGGCTGTTTTTAGTATCGCTGGCTGGACATGGTCACGCTGCGGCTGCTGCTGATGCTGCTGCCGCCGCCCATCCTTCCACTCATGCTGCTGCCGCCGCCAAGCATGCCGCCGCCACCCATCATGCTGCCACTCATCATCATGCCGCCGCCGCCGCCACTCATCATGTTCATGCCATAGCCGCCGCCGCCGCCGCCCATGGACATGCTGCTGCCGCCGCCGCCGCCACCTCCTGGTGATGAGAATAAAAAAAACTTTCGGATGAGAAGACAGGCATTTGAATTTGACGTCATATCTTATGGTCTTTTCATTAAAACTTAGCAACCAAACTGATTTTTACTGAAAGGTTTCTCTTTTTCAGTTAGAATATTTTCCTGAGAATACCCTAGCACTGGCCAAGAAATTACTTGAACTGTAAAGATATATTTCTATACATACCGTAGTTGCTGCTTGAGCTCTGTACATGGATGGTTGCGGATCCACCACCACTGGCAATTCTGCATAGAGGCACACAAATGAACAATGTCAGCACCCAATGTGATGCAATGCACTACTTCTAAGTGTTTCAGTGGTCTCATAAATTTACCTGGATTCCTCTCCTTCCAGAAGCTTCTTGTAGGTGGCGATCTCAATATCCAGGGCCAGTTTGACGTTCATGAGCTCCTGGTACTCGCGGACCTGGCGGGCCATGTCCTGTTTGGCTCTCTGCAGGGCCTCTTCCAGGTCCCTGATGCGGGCCTTGGCGTCCTTCACAGCCAGCTCACCGCGCTCCTCAGCCTCAGCGATCTGGGCCTCCAGGTTGGCACGCTGGGAATTTGGAAAGTTAGCAGAAGCTTCAGATGTGATATTTCTCATTCAAAATGCCTTCTGCATGTTCAGCATGTGGTCTTTAACATGCATTCAGGAAACTAAAACCATCTTTAAATATTTGCTGCATAGCCTATAAGTCTGCAATTGAAGTGAAGGTTGTTCAGTTGTAAGCTTACCTGTGCCTTGACTGCCTCAATCTCGTTCTGGAGGCGGCTGATCATGCGGTTGAGCTCAGCGATCTCGTTCTTTGTGTTGCGAAGGTCATCTCCAGCCATGCCTGCACTGGTCTGCATCTCCTGGTACTGAAGGAATAAAACAAAAACAGCAATCATTACAGATTCCACAAACCATTCTGTCCGCTTTTATTTCACATCACAGGACGTGTTTCACGTTGGAGTCGTTGCTGAGATTACTGTCTCTATCTACCAACCTTTGTCTGATACCATGTCTCGGCATCGGCACGGCTTTTGTTGGCGATGTCCTCATACTGAGCCTTGACTTCTGCCACAATGGAGTCCATGTCCAGGTTGCGGCTGTTGTCCATCTCCACGATGACTTGGGTGTCCTTGATCTGTCCCTGGAGCTCACGAA
Source organism: Lutjanus campechanus (assembly GCA_027495735.1). Lineage (NCBI taxonomy): Eukaryota > Metazoa > Chordata > Actinopteri > Lutjaniformes > Lutjanidae > Lutjanus > Lutjanus campechanus. The sequence continues at coordinate 16,824 of JAJHUR010085229.1, read as the reverse complement.
GTTCCTGCGCAAGAGATATAGGTCGTTTTGAAAAATGGAATAAAAAGAGTTTTGTTCTTAACGCTAATTTCTGTTCTTAAGCTGTCCCACCAGTGACATTTATTGTCCCCTTTAATGTTTGGTTACATGTTTTTCCCTAAAAATGAGAGTAAAGAAACAGACATAAAAGCAACGAGGTGTGGGTCATTCTTACCGCCTCATAGACAGCTCTGAGGAAGTTAATCTCATCCTGAAGGGCGTCAACCTTGGCCTCCAGCTCAACCTTGTTCATGTAGGCGCCATCTACATCCTGTGAGTAGAGAAGAAAGAGGCAGTCTGCATTGGTGAAGGGAACGCAACACTTCATTCTACTGTGATTGCTGACATGGTGGAGTGACAGGCTTCATAATTGCAGGTCCTCTCTCACCTTCTTGAGGAGCACAAACTCGTTCTCCACAGCGGCACGCTTGTTGATTTCATCCTCGTATCTGAAACAGACGGGACAAAAATTAGCTGATGGAAAACGACAGTGGGCGTCAACTACTGCGGGTTAGCTGCTGTGTTCAAAGACAAGGCGTGCTTGGTCTCATGTGCTGGTGTGAACTCACTTGTTCTTGAAGTCCTCAACCAGTCCCTGCATGTTCCTCAGCTCTGCCTCCAGCTTGACCTTCTCGTTGCCGAGCCCGTCGAGCTGCCTGCGCAGGTTGGCGATGTAGGCCTCGAACATGGCGTCGATGTTGGAGCGGGTGGTGGTCTGGTCCTGCAGCAGGCTCCACTTGGTCTCCAGCATTTTGTTCTGCTGCTCCAGGAAGCGCACCTAAAAGGCAAAATCATTTGGCAGGTTTAGATCCACTGTCAATGTAAAGGCATTACTCTGAATATCACCACAAAACCATACTGATAAGATGATGCAACCATGCATCGATAGCGCAAAACAAAATACTGGAAACAATCCATAGAGATGCGTGCTTGACAATGTCTGTTTTTTTTTACTGTGTCACTTTCTTGCAGACTACAAATAAAAGAAGGCAAACAAGTAGATTATATTTACTGTCTCTTGTCTTCATGATCGGGCATGCTCGCTCTGAGGTAACACAGATGTTTGTCTTCTTTGTTTTACTTTCCTCAGGTGATTCATCAAGCCACGCCTGTGTGTGACTTTCCCACACAAAAAAGCTCTTGCATGCAATATGTAGCTGTTGTATTAAAATGCTCCTTGTGGCAGAGATGTCGTCTCGCTGCACTGTGCTCTAATAACAATCGTCATCCTGAGAGTTTTGAAGCCTTTCCCCTCGGAGACAGAGGGTGTACAGCGCTCTGCCATCTGGTTCTGAACCCTACACAAGGTGGGGCCCATCCCTCCAGTTTGGGTGTGTACCTGTATGTGTAAGCCTTTTTTTTTTCTTTTTTTTTTTATGTGAGGTGTACAGTGCCACACCTCAGCCTCGCCCCTCCCCTGATGTTACCGCTCCCTCGCCTCCAGGATGCATACTTTCACTGAGTGAACTTGCCTGCCACAGCCCACAGTAATTAATTATACATGCCTGAAGCTATTAACTGTCACTGCGACTGAGTGCAGATGCTTTAAAACTATGCCGTCTGTGTAATAATTTTATTACATCGAAATACCAAATTTTAATATTCACTACACACTTGATCCTTATTTTCCTAATACTACTTGCATGCTTAAGTGTGCACCATTTAATCTTGAATGACTGAATAGCAAGAAGGAACAGGATGAGATCAGATCAACTGCGTGAAGACAGATGAGGTGCGGTATGCACACCCTGCACAAAAAGCTAAGTGAGCTTTTTCTCTTGCAGGGCGCAGTTAACTTCTTCATATCCGCCTGACAGAAAAGGCCCCCTCAGACAAAAGTTAAAGCAAAAATGTTTGAAACGTTAACTCCAACCTTAAAATTGTGAGCGATCGCTAATCATTTCAATGGGGTCGACCTTCTGCAATGCCAGCATCTTGCTGCCATGGGAACAGGTGATAACCTGATCCCTTCTTTTCCCCTCACACTGAGAGCCAGCGGTCACTGGATACGACCACTCTCCTGTTTCCTGCCTCTCATTCTGCACAGAGACAGCTGGCAAGGAGCCAATTATGGTCAAGGAGGAATTAAAGTTCCAGGCTAGCTGAAACAAACCCTGTTTGAAATGAGACGTGCCTACACTGCAGTTTTGGTTAACTGACTGTATAACATTCAGTTGTTGTAGTACTTCTTGGAGTTAGCTCTAGGTAGGTCACTTGTGTGAACATTGTTCAGCTTTGGATCAGTTGCTGTGTAATATTTAATGAGCCCAGGTGGCCTGTTAGAAGTTGTTTGTTGCAGCTCTTCACACTGGTGCAAACCAATGACCTCTACTGTGTGCAGTGCATCCATCTAATCCTAATATCTCATCATTCATATCAACATGTATTGATCAACCAAAAGAAGTTAAGAGGTAACATATCAATGCATTTAAACAGAGTATATGACATGTGGGCAATTTCAAATCAGATATGATTTTCAACGTTTTTATGAGGCTGTGTGGGACATAAACTTTAGACAGAAAAGGTTTCAGTAACTGACAGAGAAGGGCACTTACCTTGTCAATGAAGCTGGCGAAGCGGTTGTTCAGAGTCTTGATCTGCTCTTTCTCCTGGGTACGGACAGTCTGGATGTTGGGGTCGATCTCAAGGTTCAGGGGGGCCAGCAGGCTCTGGTTGACTTGGACGTTTGTGATCGGAGCCATGATAGCTCCACCACCCATAGAACCACCGCCACCGAAACCAAGACCACCACCGAAACTACCTCCTGAACTGTAACCAAAACCATAGCCAGCACCGCCGCCACCACCACCACCACCACCACCACCGGACATGCTTGACCTAAGAAATGAGCTGCTGACCGCCGCTATTGGCCTTGACGACGAAAAAGCAGATTGTGAGGAAAACGTTCTTCGTCCTCCTCCTCCTCCTCCTCCTCCTCCTCCTGAAACTCTGAAACTGCTGCCGCTGTAACTACCACCACTACCCATCATACTGCCGCCGCCACCATAACTACCACCACTGCTGACCCTCGTAGTTTTCACTGACATGCTGGTAGATCTGGACATTGTTTCCTCTGAAAGGGAAGAATTCACAGAGAAAAGGGGGAGCAAAGGGAGAGAGAGATTTGGCAGAGCACTAAGAGGAGAGTCAAGTCCCTCTAAGTACCTTCTCCCTGTCCGTGATGGATTTTTATCTGCCGCCAGCTGAAGAGGAGGTCCCGCTGAGCTCCACCTCCTCTGCACCTCCCCTCAACCCTCCTCCAATTACCTGGATCCTGGAAGGTGCACTGGCAGGCAGGTAGGTTGGCTTGGAGCAGCTCAGCCTGTCGGACAGGTAAGAGTGCCACCCCTGTAAGATGATCGGGGCCCGACACACCCAGGTGCTCAGCGAGGAATAGCATCAGAGCCCGGGGTGAGAGGGGAGGAAAGACGTGCTGGCAAAGACATTTTTACTTGATTAGCTGCGGGCGCTCTCAGAGGTGTGGGTGGCTGAAGGAGTAGGAGGGTGGGGTGGAGACCTGCATACTCACCACTGCACCATCTTCTATTTTTCTTCTTCTTCTTGTGAGAAATAAAATATGTATGCATATGAATATTTAGAGCTTCAACTTGAGTCCAAAGCCTGTTAAGTGTCATTTGATTTGCAAAACTCATTATTGCCAGCTGTTCTTAAAGTTGACCCTGCATATAAATGTATGTGTGTAAATACATTGTATGTACTCAGATTCTGTTTAGAAAATTGCCACATAATGATTAAACGTCACGTGGGTGTGTTTTTAAAGGGATAATTCACCCAAAAATGACAATGACAATGGTGTGCACACACTTGTGAACAGCATGTTCATTAAAATGCCACTAACTCATACTTTGAAAATACAAAATACTTTCGTACATTATCACGTTTTAGGTATTTAGTGGCCTCAATATCACAGACTCAAGGAGTCAAAGTCATTTGTCATTACACAACACAGAGTTGTACGAGTTGTAGTTCTGTCATACTACACACAAAATACAATATACATACATCTTTCCCTGCCAGTAAAGTTGCCACCCAGTGGCAGCATTTTTCACAAAATTCACTGATTTTTCAACACACACAGAATATTTAGTTCTATGAATATGTTAACTTGGAATATATCAAAAGAAAGAAGAGATCTTCCAGTTTCAGACACAAAAAACATTTTGTTCTAGTTTCATTCATTCTTATGTTATAAGCACTTGTTGGTTGGTTGATCAGAAAATCTGAAAAATCTGAAAAAGAAAACAGCGTTTTTGTGAAAAGTAGAATATTGACTTCACAATTTTATTTTTGGTTTTTAATCACTTGATATTACAGGTGTGACATCACTGCTACCAGTGTGGTAAACATTAGGTGTGTGTGTGTGTGTGTGTGTGTGTGTGTGTGTGTCCTGCCTCCGAGACAGTCCGAGACCCAGCTGCAGCGCAGGTCCCAGGGGCTGCGGTGTGAGCACACACAGCAGCCGGAGGTTTGAGGGCTGCAGCATGAGCAGCCCTACTTTGAGGCCGGGTCACGATGCTCTCTGACCTGCGTATCTGCAGCTGAGCACCAATGTTTTCATGCTAGATAACGCTATCTTCTTCTTCTTCTGCAGCTCGATTCCAGTAGTTCCCTTCTTCTTCGGGATAAAATTTTTTTGTCAGATGATGCATTACAGCGCCCCCTACCACCTCGCAGTGAAAACAGCAACTGATGAGAACCGGTTTAGGGCTGGTATTATATTTGCCAGTTCTATAGCAGTGAGCACATGTGTCTGCTAATTGTTTTATTTCTTTTGATGTATTTTAGTGTCAGTCTACTGACTGACTTAGCAGCAATATCTAATCCTATTGTGATTACATCCTTTTATTTAGGGGAAATTTGCACCAAACACCAAAGCAGCTTCTTTCCACAAACTAACATGGAGAACACAAATATACAAATCATGTGATACGTCCTGTACAGGTCACATGACTCACTTGCATTTAACCAGATACTGTGATTAGGGTGATTGTTCAGTTTTTTTCTACTGTTTAAATCCTGACATTAAATCTGTGTCTCATTTGAGAATGACATGATGACATATTAAGTGATGTATGATTGTTTTTCAAAAATACAATCTTTTAAAGCATTCTGTTATAAATTACATATTATTTGTGTACTTTTTCGAAGCTCCTTATAATAAATGATACATAATGAAACTGATAGGGTGCAGTTAAAGTTAATACGTTTTTTCCTGTAGACAGGAATCAGGAGAGAGAGAGAGTGCAGATGACGAGCTGCAAAGAAGCCACAGGCCGTAATCGAACCCGGGCCACTGCAGCCTTAGTATGTAGGTGCACAATTTGCCTGGTGCGCTAGCAGTGTTCACCAAATTTAATCAGTTTGATATTTGATATTTGAAGGAGGTTGTATGTAGTACTTATAAATAGTCCAGTGGTTCCCAAACTTTTTCCAGTATGCCCCCCTTTCGGAAGCCAACAAAAGTTCAAGCCCCCCACCACAAAATTTTCAATCAATTAACAATAATTGGGGATGAACTGATAAAAAAAAAATTAAAAAGTTAAATTTTAGCAAAATAAAGGTCAGCTGGATAGAAACAGCAAACTCATTTGTTTATTCCCCCTACATAGATCATATTCATTCAGCTTTGTTTCACTCTTTTTTTCTCCCCTGGTCTTTCGTGCCCCCCTTGCAGTGGCTCCGCGCCCCCCTTGGGGGGCCCGCCTCCCAGTTTGGGAACCACTGCAATAGTCAGTGCAGATGCCAGTCAGTGTGCCCCCAGTTTGGAGAAGCAGAGAGAAGTCCCAGCATGGAAGGGGTCAGCAGAAAAACATATTTTAGTCCCATAAAGGCCTTACAAAAATAATCTATATCCAATTAAGTGTACGCCTATATTTAGAATATCACTGTCTGTGAGCATGTGATACTAGCATACACCTTTTATCCCCTGTGCTAAAGTGTGCTAATCTGTCAAATCAGCTGCTTTAGATGCTTACGATCTTAAAGAGACACCCCAAAATCAAAAATACATGTTTCCATTGGCCTGTAGTGCTATTTATCTATCCACTATCCTCTAAATGGCAAAAAGAAAAAAAAGAAAAAAGAATCGAAAAAGTCAAAACCGGTGTCTCTTTCTAAAATTTATGATGTGGTTACTCCAGACAATCCACTTCACAGACCTTGCCGTGAGCAGTTTCATGTCTGAACTACTTTCTTTCTAGTTTCTAGTAGATAGTTGTTCTGGTTGATTTTAAAGAAGTTCCAGTAGATTCCATTAAATTGATGAGAAGGCACCTCCACAGCCGACATATCTCTCAGATGATTTAGCAGATTAGTACAAAGAAGAAAAAAGGATCAGTAGGTTGCCCGATTGGGCTGTTTTGGGTTGAAATATGCGGGTTAAAATGGGCTTGGGCAGAAATTGGTCGAAATGGAAAAAGCAGCCCCCTATCTGCATTATAGCCCACTTGTGAACACTTATGTCATATTGAAAAACTGTTATAACATCACAATACTATTGCTATTGCTATTGAATCGAACACAATCTGGCAACAATGACAACACAAACAAATGAGTTCTGAATTCCAGAGTTATTTGTTTAATTCCACCATCCTGTTGTTTATGCGTTCAGGCCTGCAGCTTGCAGGTGCTTGAGGGCACTGCACATACTGTCTTAAAGACTCATACCACTCCGTGCTCTTTAATAGTTTGATGTCATCACCAAAGTTCAGTACGTGTCACAGTGTTATGTATATTTACCGCATCTTTATAAATGTTTCAACTTTAAAGGTAAAGTTAATTTACAGCTTGGACGCTTGCAACTAAAAGAACGTCAGGAGTTAAAAGCAGAAGCCAGATTTCTTGTTCTGTCAGAAATGGAACTGTTGATACCTGTTGGAACACATCTCATCAGCACTAGTTGGCTTCCCAGTCTCTGTCCTGTAGTAGCATCTAAATGAGCTTTAGGGCACAACTGAGTCACACCCTGAAAGAAAATGCCAGCACTTCACTCTCAGTTATAAAGTCTCGTCTAAGAACTACATACCTACTGCAACATACTGTATGTTCGTGCAGCTTTGCATTAATGAAATGTTTTGGAGGAAACATATCAAATATGTTCATGTCTGCAGGTACACCTGCAGTTGTTTTCCCTACAATATACATCAACTAAAGCACAGTTAATAAATGGTTTGGGCTGAGCAACTAAATCCACTTGATTATGGTTGCGGAAAGATTGCTGCCATGTATTTAGAGACTTGGTTGGTTACAGTGATCAGGTGAACACCAGTCTCAGGCCACAAACAAAGCAATGACCCAACAAAAAATTTGCATGGTTGTGACCACAGAACATATGTCCATTTACTACTGAGGTACATATTCATTATAACAGAAATATATTATCATCAATGGCAGAAAAGGAAGCGCATGGATTGGATTAAAGGTCCTGTGTGTAAGATTCATTGGGATTTATTGGCAAAATATGGCAGAAATTGAATATTAGATTCATAATAGGCTTGGGCACCATGAATTTTGTCATACCTTCAAACATTCCTGACATTATACCATGGTATAGGGTATTACAGCGGTGTTTGTGTAAACCTTGTGTAAAATGGCTCAACTGACTGTACTCCCTCCACGTAGGCAGAGCTGATCACAGCGACGCTATTCGTGCAGCTGGGAACAACACACACACTCAGGAGCTCCACTTCGGTCTCAAGAAGTTGCAGCAGACCGACAACTTCACTGCTCACTTAGGAAGCGCTACTCTGACCAGTCAGTAGTCTGCTGTGTTTGTTAGCTTACTTTTATCGTCAGGACTGAATCCAAAATGATCCCAAACAGACTCAGAGTAACTAAGCAACAAGAAATCAGCGATCGCTGCGCCCACATCTTTACTGAGATGTAGTTCCATAAGTACATCCTGGATCAAGCTGTTGCACTCAACAGGCGCAGCGTATTCGCTGACAGAACGCAAAACTCTGGTAACGTGAGAGGAGGCAGAGTCTGTTTTTACATCAATGATACTTGTAAATGCAGTCAAAGAGGAAGGACAATGTTTTTTTATTGTTACCCCCTGCCTCGACCATAAGTGAACAGAAACAATCTCATTTTAATCCATGCAGCTGTTTGCACCAGCTCCGTGTGTCTCATGTCCCAACTTCATCTAATGGGCGTAAAAGTAACTTGAAGCGTTTATTTAGACTGCAGTACTATTTTTTGACAATATGCGCATAATCGTGAGGATGGTCCCCAGTTAAAAGGCACTGAAATTGTAATTTATCTACATCGTGTAGTTTAGGTGGAGCAGAGTGTGCTCCACAGCCTGAGATAAGCTCACTCTGCTCTGGTTTAATCCCACAGACTCTCCCCTCGCTTTGCTCAGCAGCTGCAAAACAAGACGCAGGAACTTCTTGGACTTTTTCTGCAGTGGGCAAACTGTACATTTACTGCCACTAGACAATTTCAGTGCTAAACTTAAATCCGTCTGCTCACTTCACCATCCACACCCACCGTGTGCACGTACACACTGCCATGCTTAAGCCACAATCATCTGTATCATATCGCAGTAACTGTTGTGATCACAACAATGCAGCTTCCTGGAGGGACTGACTATGTAGTTCTCTGGATAAAAATCCCTAGATAATAGTGAGTAGAGAGTAGTGAATTAGTGACAGTAGCTGGAGAATGTAATCAAACAAAGACTTCAGAACTATTTTACCTAAATTCCACCAGCATGTCCATATACCCACCAGGAGAAAAATACACTGGACCACATCTAGACAAATATTAGTCAAAAATAGTAGCAGCACTGTTGTTAGGCCTCTATGGCAATGACAATGGTGATGGGGTTCAACAACTAAACTGAAATACTATGATTGAAATGCTACTAAAGCCATGTAATTGTGCTTTAAATTTGCAACTTCAAATTGCCAGGACGATTAATTTTGAAATTGAGCAATGTGCTATGTCCAGCTCTGGAGAGGCATGGGGTTCTGCCAGTGGGTGTACATGTCACAACCTCGCTTCACTTTTTCTGAGGAGGGCGAATTTGCAGACTTGTCATAATCAACATAATTATGCCATCTGTCTTTTCTTGTCCAGCAGCAAGCTAGCAGGATGTGGGCCAACTGAACAATCAAATTTACAGTTCTAGTTAGGATTTATTAAGATATGAGGTCTAAGATAGGATAGGACACAGCCACGACTTTAGGAATTGCTTTGAGATAGTTTTTTTTTTCACATCTTTGAAACTTAAGATAGGAAAAGCTGTTTGGATTTTTTCAGTGATGATGCCCCTGAATACGTCCTCCAATACTGCAAGAAGTTAAGAAGTTAAGCCCCGATAACTGTTCTGAGGTGGACTAAAGACCAGACAAGCTTGACAGCAACTTTCACACTTCACCAAAACTTTTTGGGAAAATGGCCTGAGATCCAAACCTGACACTTCCTTCCATCTCATGGTTACCTCATCTGCCACAGAAGCCTTGAACAACTGACATGTTAATACTGTTCTGCAAGACTTCTGCTCTGTATTGATATAGATTTATGTGTCCATCAACTCGATAGAAAAGCTATGAAACAATTATGTGCACGTTTCTTCTGCACATATAGTGACTATATGAGGAACAGATCCTTACTGCAAAAAAAAAAGAGGGCCTCACCCTATTACATGAAAAACCTTTTTCATAAAAACCTGACAGTCATCACGATAAATGTTACCTTCAACCGAAAACTTTTCACCATTCCTTACAGGCAGTGACACCCACAAATCCATTACAGGACTGTATTTGATCTTACATGATATGACGGGTGACATTTTAGGCTTTCTAGTCGGTGCATGTGCAGGAATGTTCACAAGCTCATTTGCTCTGTGAGAACCAACCTTCAGATGGGAGTTTACGCTACTGAAACTTGGCAAAAGGAACCGCAGAGAAAAGAAAGAGTAATTAAATGAGGAGTTGAGTCTGATGTGCCGTACCTGCTGTTTTCTAGTTCCAATAAGGACAGCGATTGTATTATAGAGTGTTCGTGATTTGATACTTCACTGTATCTGGGTTCGACAGCCACCTTCAGTATTCTGCTTTGCTAAAAATGTAAAATATTGTGCTGTTTGTCTTGGCCAATACAAAGACATACATGAGTCATACACTGTGTGCCACACCTTAGCGGTCAAGTCAGGAGAGTCAAGCCCATTGAGATACGTTGAGAACACGGTGTCATTTCTCAAACACCCCTTTTTAGTGTGTATTACACCAATAATCCATTGGAAAAGTTGTCCTTGTATCATGAGATGGACCAGGTCTCATTTTACAGTACATAGTTGTATCTTCACCGATATCTTCAACTGTACCTGTTGCCAAAACAGAGGCATGGGAGGTGCATTACAGGGTCGAACAACAATAAATCTTGCGACATGGTTACGCTTTTTGTAAAAAAAAATATTATTACTAAATAATATTACTAATAGCCATTTTGTATCATTGCATTTCATGTGCATTAGTTAAACTGAACCTATAGAAGCTTTGTGTGGGCTGAGGGGTCAGAGATCCTGATGAAGCCAACTTGTCCAGTGAAATATTAACTTTGATTAAACTCTGAGTCTGTGAGTGTGTCATTTTATATAATACAAAACAAAATGGTAATACAAAATCCTTTATTAAAGTCAACTAACCAAGCTGAAACTTTGCAAAAATAAACAACTTAAAGGGATAGTTCACCAACTCACCCTCATGCTGATTGAGGGTTGGGTTTATTTTGTTAGTGTGCAAAATACTACTGGAGTTTCACAGGAAACTGTTGCAGAATCTCCCAAACAATGGAAGTGAGTGGTGACAAAATAATAATCCATAATCCAAGTCCTGACATGCTGTTTGCACACCATCACAACACACACCAAGATAAAGATCTATAGTGAAGATTCAGGCTAAAAATGATGTAAATGATGCAAAAAATAAAAAATGAATTTAAAAAATTACATTTTTCAGTCAACTTGGCATGTTGGGGCTTTAGGAGACTTGAATTACTCCAGACGAGCAGTATGGAGACAATTAATGTTTTTATTCTGTTGCTTCTTTACGTTTGAAAACTGTTCACTATTCACTTCTATTGTCTGGGGTTTCCTGTGAAACTCCAGCAGCGTTTTGTGGACTGAAAAACTAAACCTGACCTTCAATCGGCATGAGGGTGAGTAGATAATGACTGAATTTTCATTTTTGGGTGAACTATTCCCACAAGCAATTTCAACAACCTATTTCATGGGCATGTTTGTTGGTGCTACATCCACTGTTTAACAAATCCATGGCGGCAAAGCGCAGTTAGTCAAACAACCCTTTAATGTCATAAAAGTCTAATATTGTGGAAAAAACAACAACACGTATTTAAAATTTAAAACAACACGTATTTAATATTGCAGCATGAGCAGTGTCAGACAAAGCAATGTCAGACCACTCAGGTGCAAAAATATGCAAAAACGCCATCCTTGGAGCTTTGTGTTGATTTTTATCTTCATGTGTCTGTTTATCTGATTTATGATTGATATGTAATGTTATTTGTTGTTCTGACCAATCAAATACATAATAATTTTTAAAAAGGTACTAGGAGATGGAAACAAGCTAGCTTCCTTCTCACTACTCCCTAGATTGCTGCACTGATGATGTATTTTTGTGGACCCGCCAAGAAGTTAGCATCACTCTAGTTGCCTTCACAAAAAGTCAGTGTGTTGTTTTTTTTGTTTTTTTTTTAAATTAGTTTTTGGATTAGTGCAGAAAATATGTACAAAGTATGTTTTGTTTTAAGCCAGTTTTTTGCTAGCTGAAATTAACATTCCAATTAGTGAATTCACCAAGAATTACAGATGCCCCCTGTGTTAACCATACACTGGGGATGTTAACCCTTGCATTAATGTCATGCCAGCTGGTTTTTAAAAGACTAAAAACCTTTATTAGCAGCGACCTCACACAATGTAGCCAGGAGCCACGTATATTCGGGTTGCTGGCAGGTTGAAAGGCATTCTTGAGATATCACGATCACCAGAAAGTAAAACAAAGGCATTAAATGTTTATAAAGGTTTTTCAGGAATTCTGACAGGGAGGTCCATCAGCAAACAGTCCTGAATGTACTCAAAAAAGATTAGGATGACTGGTCCAGTAGTATTCGAGAATAGCCGAGGACAAGTTCTTTGATCACGCGCACACTCACTCACTCACGCATGCACTCATGCACACACAGAAGCGATGTAAGATAATAAAGGAAGATTGAACCTCTCATTCTCCCACTTGCTCATTCACGTAGTACCACTGTGATTTAGTGGGTCATTCCAATCTGGTCCTGTAGGGATATGTTAGCTTATACAGGTTGTTGTCTGTCTGTTTATCTGTAAGCCTCTCCTCTAGGCAATGCACTAAAGGTTAAACCACTACACATTGTTTGCCGCAGCAGTTAAAGAGCACGGCATGTTTTAACACAGCATACTGATACTAACACAACAAACTGATAATGTGTTTTAGTCCCACTTACAGTAAGTTTAATGACGAATGCTTCTTAATAATGAAATACTTTTTTTTTCTTCCAATGTCATTCCTTTCATCTGCATATTGCTTTATATTTAAACACAGACCAAGTTCTGTTCTTCACTTTTAAAGCTGTTGTGTCCACACAGCTCTTTATGGTCAGTGCTACAGTAAATTTCTATGATTAAGGTGTGGTGCCGACTAAATCTGCACCCAGTTCTTCTACCACTGCAACTCCCTCTTTCACACAAGCTAAATCACTTTGCTCTACAAAAGCCACTACAAGGGAGTGTTAGTGGACCGAGTCCATCCAGCCAGAGGGGAATTCAACTAGACTGTATCCAGGTATAAAGGGAAGATTATGATTGTTGCCACACCTTAACATGAATTAGGACGTTTCATGAGTGCAACCTTCCCACCATGCTAGCCCTTTTTTATTCAGTTTTATGACAATGCAGCAGGTCGTGATCAATAACCTAAGCATACAGTCCAAGCTACAAGATTTTTAGACAGACATTGGCCATGTCTGTCTCCTGATCTCAATGCAACCGAACGTCACGAAAGAAGTGAAAATGGATGCAGCGCAGGTCTGGTAGAGAGAATCACCAGGGAAGTAGGGCTAACTGCATTACTGCAGTACCACAGTCATGTGATGCTCATGGCAGGAGTGAGCTCATTACTGTCATCAGAGCAAATTTTATTTTGAAGGGTCAATATCATGTTATTCCATTGTGCGACGCATTTGAGATCAGAGCTACACATGTGGCAAGTCAGGAACACAGCCTCTGATTGGTCGATACTGAACCCAAGGCATCATGGGATTGCCGGTGGACACCTTAGAGCATGCTGACAACAACAGTTGTTTTCAAGATGGAAAAATGAATGAATAAACATAGAAGACATTCATCGTTCGATTTATCATCATGGGTTTATTTTACCACATCTCCAAAAAATGCCAGGGACTGTAGATGAAAATTAGCCTGTATGGACAGGACAAGTGATCATGTTAATTAATGTGCACTGTCCTTTCTTAAATAAAATAAACATAAACATAAAAAGACGCTGCAGTTCAGGGTTGGATTAAAAACCTTCTGGAAGGGATATGATCTCACCAGAGCCGTTGTAAAGGTACAAAGCTCACGTTAGCATTAGCTTAACGTTAGCCTGTCCTGCTCAGCTTACTTTGGGGCTAACCGCCTTCTCTTTTCCAGCAGTTGGGAAGCAACAGATAAGACTTTCATTGGTCTTGAGAAGCTGCAGCACTTATTAACTGACGCATTATATCTTGTACTGTACATTTACTGCCAGCCTGACAACTTACTGCTAAGTTTAACCTTCATTAAGGTTCAGTAACATGTAATTACTCGGTCAGTTGCAGTTAATTGCCATCCTGTGGCAATATGTTGCTTTTTCATTTATGTCAGAAAAAAATGTCACAGCTCTACAGGGAACAGACCAAGTGTCTACTTCTGTTTATGGATGTTAAAGATAATCAACAAAAATGTGTTGTCCTGTCCTGTTTTGTACAGTAAAGAATGCACTACATACAGTCACAGGCAGTAATACTGCAGATAATGACCTTAATTCTGTAGCATGACCTTACTACTTCTTCTGCAAGCCATGAATGTGGCATCAGAAGCATCTGTCAGCATTGTGAGCAGTGCCAGTCACTGGGATACACCTTTCTGCAGGCCTAATCTTCTGCAACCACACCCAGCACTACAATTGCCGGAGGGCAAACTGGCACAGTGGAGGCAAAGCTGAACTTGAAGCTGTCAGTGCAGAACAAGAGTCTCACATATTTCTTATTGCTGCCTTCATTGACAAACCAAACTAGGGTAGATCTGTGCAGGCCAATGTGTAGTATTTGCCCACAAACACAAATTTTGAGTGTAATTTATTTAATTTGACTCGTGTCCATTTACGTCCTGGCTAGTCACATGCTGTGTGCGTGTGTGTCTGTGTGTGTCTATGTTCGTGAATGATTAAGGCATGAGACCAGCAGAAGTGACTGTTATGAGGTCTGGGAAAGAGGAACCACACCCTGAGAACAATACTGGCATCCTGAATGCACACAGGTAGACAAGATAATGTAAGGTCTTCATTAAAAAAGAGCTTTAACTTTGAAGTAACCACATGCATGTTTACCGCTGTGTTACATCACATTTTCTTTTTAATGGCACTCAGTCAGTTAGTAACTGAGGACACTAATTATTGCAGTTTCAAAAGTGAAATTCTTTCCCCTTCTTGTTCGATATACGACTGTGGGTGCTCAACTGTCCGGGGTCTCTGTATTTTGCACTTCATAACGCACCACAGATTTTCCATGGGAGACAGATCTGCACTGCAGACAGGGCAGTCTAGTCGCTGCACTCTTTTACTACATAGCTACACCGTGCAACAGGTGCAGAATGTGTCCTGGCACCGTCTTGCTGAAATAAGCGGGGACTTCCCTGAAAAAGGCATCGTCTGGATGGCAGCATATGTTGCTCCAAAGCCTGTATGTCCTTTTTCAGCATTTATGGGGCCTTCAAAGATGTGACAGCTAGCCATGCTGTCACAAATGCTGTCTTTTGTAGTTAGCGCTGGTAACATTCTGTTTGGTCTTTTCCTCTTCAGCCCAGAGGTCAAAACATTCATAATTATGGTGCAAATACGTTATTGCACATCAAGTTTGTCACACAATGAAGAAGAAGAAGAATGCACTATCTACTGTATGCACACTCCTGCAAACGGTCATGAAATGTAAGACAGGTAAGCAAACTTGCCAGACCACATCAAAATGTACAGGCTTATATAACTTAAATCACCTCAGGCTTTCTGTTAAGTATGCTTCATATCATAAATCCTGCCCTGACACTGCATGAACTTTAAAATGAACGCACACACCACAGAGGGAGATTGCTTATAAGACTAATCATTTAGATGGTGTTTTTGCGTGTATGATTGACATGTATCCTAGAGACAAGTTAGAGAGGGACTCTGTGTACCTGCTTGGAGCATGAGGTAGCTTGCCACTATACAGCTATTATCCAAGACCTTTTCTCATCCTTAGCAGCTGCATAATCCAACCCTATAGAGCAGGCCGCCCTGGGGCCGTGATTCACCCAATGAGAGTGCATCTGTGTTTACTGTGAAGGTCCACACTCTGCAAGGCTGGCACAGATCATTTCAGGTTGTTTAAGAATCGGGATGTGTGTTTATGCAAAACTTGGGTTATATCAGTGTGTCGCAGTGGTTAATTGTTTTAATTCCAGGCTGTCATCCGTGTCACTCCCTGAAATAGCTGAAGGTAACTGATGTGACATCTTTAAGGTACAGTATGCCCACATGCACTCAACCGTTCTCAACCGTTGGAATGACTGGCTGGATGGGGCTGTTGGCATATTTGTTTTTATTAAAAGACGACGCTTGAAATCTGTAAACGCAAATTATTTGCTGTTGCCTACAAAGGAAAACAAATGTGGTTTTATGCAAGTTGAGTGACATTTGAAATTGTGTGTAAGATGACTGTTGTTATTGAGACACTGGGAGAGGAAGATGATTGATGATGCACCTGAAGGCATCCCTGCTACAGCCGAGTTAGCAAATATAGTGTAAGAATATACAAGCCTAGCTTTTTTTGTAAAGTTGCCTTAACTTAAGTCTCACTTTTAAATTTGTTTTTAGGGGAAAAAAAGTGTTGTACAAGTGCACATACACAAATACATTTTTAAATAACTACATTCAAATGAATTCATATTATATCATGCACATGTTCAGAAAAGCACTTAGCGTGCAGGTAATGTACAAACATTAATATGCCTTAACATAAACTGGCATGCATGCAAATACAGGCAAACACCCGCAGACCATTAAATCCACACAAATATACATCACATGCACCCTTACCTACACATGTGCACACACGCCTAGCATGAATACATGTATGTCCACACACACGCACATCTAAATGTCGACATTTGTTTTGGGTTTGGGTTTCATATACGAAATAAACACTTCAATCAATCAATCAATCACAATTGGAGATTTTATGGTGAACCCCCTATTCAACCCCCTCATTTCCCTCCCTAGTGAGAGGTCTTTCACACCAACCCCAGGCAAGTTTAATTAACACAAATTCAAGACATCCCTGTGAATTTTACACAACCTTAAAATTTTGTCCAGTCACCGCAGCTTTTCCACAGCTTTGACGGATCATCATAGCTGCCCATGAGTTCCCCCAATCACAGCAGTTCCCTGTGCCTCAATGAGCCGACTCAGTGTTTTGTTATTTACAATTTTTTGCAGTCTTTTT
>JAJHUR010085228.1:3534-53662 GCA_027495735.1 Lutjanus campechanus | reverse complement strand
CTTCACTTCCATTGTTTGGGAGATTCTGCAATGCTGTTTTCCTGTGAAACTCCAGCAGTGTTTTGTGGACTAAAAAACTAAATGCGACCTTCAATCAGCATGTCACAAAAGATGTCACAAAAAGAAGCGAAAAAATGAGAGCAGTTTTCTCCTCAGCTGCAGAACAAGCTCTGAAGATCAAACTATACAAAGAATACAAAGGGTTCAACATGAACAGGCCAATATTGCCACAATTAACAACTCAAAAGGGATATCTTGGCAAGAAACCGCAAACACAAAAAATGTGAAAACAATGTGATTCTGGAGCTTGGCACCCTGGTAGAGCATCTGCCTCATGTACTGAGGCCTTAACAATTGTGTGTTCAATTCCAACTTGAGGCCAACCTACATGTTGCCCTCCCTCTCTCTCATTCTTCCTTTTCCTGTCTTTAGCTGTACTATATAGCAAAAAAGGCAAAAAGCCACAACAATCACCTTTGAAATGATATGCAAGCCTCCTTATTGTTTTATTTGTATTTGTTAATAAATGTCTAACCTGCTGCAGGACATGAGTCAGTAACTGTTCAATACTGATATTGATCTTACAACTACATAATCAGCTGCTCTTTAAAACGTTTTCTTATTCATAGGATGTCAGTTTGATTTACAATCATCATCTGCTCATTGGAATGGGAAGTCAGAAAATGGACATGAAGCTGAAAAATGGCAAAAATAATTATTTGAAGTAGGAAATAAAGAAATTGGAGAAATATAAATTTAAACACAGCAGAAGGTCATGGTCAGGACTTTGGACATACTGTGAATGTTTTTTGTTTTCACAGCTTGAACAAATAAGTGAATGAATACATAACATATTCAAAAGTTTGGCACTTTTTTCTTATATTGTAAATTTTAAGCCTTTAAATAAACAGGTTCACTCTGTGTCAAATGACCTTTTGGCCCTTGAAGACAGTAAAATTTGTAAGACATGATTTTCTTAACCTTTTTTTTAATTTAATATGTTAATTGGAACTAAATTTAACATGTAAATTCACACCTAGTCAAATAGAAAAAGGTCTGAACTTGTGTTTCTACATGTACGGAAGTGATGAAGAGCACAAAAAGACACTTGATGGAATTGCCTATTTCAGATTCTGTGTCTGCCCAACTGGAATTCTCTGACACACAGCTACTAAATGAAGCTTCACAGTTAACCTGCCACAGAGCAGGCTAGTTCTGTGGTATCAGTTACCATGGTTACTGAGCGGGGACACCTTTATGCCACAGTCATGGAACAGATCTCTCACTTAAATCAGCCGGACTTATGAAAATAAGCCAGGCTTTTCCTTTATCCACATTGATGCAATACCCCTTTGTTTCTCCTGTCTGTCTTTGTGTAGTCTTTGTGTTTGTGTTGTGGGTGTGGTCTTCCCTCTCCAGTTTCCTGGCTTCTCCCAGCTCTGCTCCATCCTCACCTGGCAGAAATCATCTCATCACCACTCCCAGCCAGCTCACCTGCTCCTCGTCAGCCCTCCAGTTCATCGACCCTGGTTTCAGCACATCCAGTGCTGGTTCATTCAGTCTGCTATGTGTAAGAGCTAAATCCTTGTGTTTTCTCCAGGTTCGTTGTGTTGTGCTCCAGGTTCCTGTTCATCTGATTGTCTTCACACCTGCCTGCCTTTGTTCATCCCGTTATTCCTCAGCTATCTCTACCTCTGGTAAAGCCAAACCATTTCACCACCCTCTGCCTCCACCCCATTCCCCTTGAAGTAATGCCTTTACTCACCACCCCAGTGTCAGTGTCTTGTCTGTGTTCTGCATTTGGGTCCATTTACCAAAAAACCATAACCGTATATAGCAGTGTTTTTCAACCTTGGGGTCGCCTGTAATTCAAATGGGCTCGTCTGAATAGTCTAGTAATTGGTTAAAAAAATTACCGATAAAAAATATTTTTTAACTTAACAAAATTAAAACACCACACAATCTGAAACAACTGTATTCTATACTTTCACTTTCTCAAATATAGATCTAGTTCAAATAAAATGCAGCATATAAAAATATCTGAACAGATTGTTTGTTCAGTATTAATTTTCACCCTTGTAAATAAAGCCTTTGCTTTGTGCACTAATCCTGGATACTCTGTATTTGCAACACAGTATAAAAAACAGGATCAAAAACTAATTCTAGAAAAAAGTGTCTCTGGGGTCCCCAGAAATTTGTGATGTCAAACTGTACTCTATTTTTTAGCTGCTGCAACAAGTGAATTTCCCTGATGTGAGATCAATAATAAAAAATGAAGTCTATCTTATCTCATATTGTTCATCATAGGGTATAATGAACACTAAAGCCTCTCGGTGCAGCCAGATGGGCCTGATGCTGTTTGTCCGCATTTTGTTTCAGACGTGTTAACTGATGGATTACTGGTTTCATCTACAGCTGGATCAGCATAAAAGCCTAAATAGAGAACATAATTACTGTGTCAGGTCACAAAAGGGCCAATTTAACCAACCATTCAAATGTGTCCTCCCTTCTTTTTGTCTTTTTTTAAATTTGCAACTATTTTAATAATCAATTCAACATCTTAGAACCAAAAATGCCAAACATTTCCTGATTCCAGCTTCTAAATTGTGGTGGATTTTATGATTTTCTTTCTATTTTTTATTGCAGGGTGCATTAACATAGAACGAGGTGCAGACATTATACAATAGAGCTGTAATTCTGGACACAACCATAATCAAACAAATGTGGGTACAGAAGCACCAACAACAATAAAAAGACAAACAGAACACCTACTAAAATGACAAAGGGGGAAAAAATGAAAATGGGGGCATATTGGCTAGCAGATACTACTTCTATGGGTGGTAGTTAGTTAGGTAGTTATAGGGGCACATGTATATGGTGGTATGGGACACTTGTGTATGTGTTGGCATGTGTGCTTGCAAACTACAATGTGTGGGTAGGGAAGCAGAACAGAGGTGTAATGGGGGGTTAAGGGATAACTGTTAAAATTAGAAATAGGGAAAAGAAGTTGGTGAGAGTCAGTGTGTGTGTGTGGAATTCAATAAGCAAATAATATAAAGTAATAATATTTTTTTTGAAAAAAGCAGGCAAACAAAATGTAATAATAATGATAAAAAAAGATTCTGGATGGTAGTGGACCTGGGTCACCACTGGAAGCAGAGGGGCCTCCAAGGCTGGGCAAGGGTCGAGTGGGTTGGCACAAAAAAACTGGTCTGCTTCAGGCCACACCCTAACCCTTGGGGAGGGTGTCAGTCCCTTTCAGAGCCGAACCCAAACCCTCCACCAGCTTTGACCAGCTCTATCATAACAGAATCTTCTGTCTATGTGTTTTTCTTTTTTTCCTTCTCCTTTGTTTTCTTCCCTTTTTTCACTCTTTTCTTTACCACATTATTAAATAAATACATTAAAAATGATAAAGGAAATCAATTAATAACAAAAAAGTTTGTTTTGTCTTCATCCCTCTGCAAGAATTGGAATTACAAAATATCCACCTTTCCAAACAGTCCAACATTAAACCTCTGTTATAGTGTGTTGCAATGAAAAGCAAGCAGCCATATTGCGATGGAAAGACACCATGTCAGGAGGAAATATCCAGCTCCATGCAGAGCTGCACATGACAGCCATCATGAGACACATTAACAGCCCTATTAATTTAAAAAGAGTTAAACAGACGAGGGTGATTTTGGATCTGCCTAAATGGGTGAAAGATAGCACTATACATGAGCAGCTGCAAACTTTATGAAGCTTTTTATATCAGCTGTAAATTAATTGCCATGAAAGTGAAAAAGAGCCTTTCACTGTGAGACAACCCCCAATACGAGACTTCTGTCATATAAAAGTAACAGTTTGTCAGCCGGGGCCTGAGAGCTTGATAGCAGCAGATAGATGTATTGATGAATTGTCATCCAGATGTGTGAGAGGAGAAGTCAGACAGGAATGATCCAGCATCTGCGCTCCGACAGACTGACACGCCGTTAAAACGTCTCCCTGCTGAAAGAATCACGATCCTCACAGTCAAAGCTCCGTCTCACAGCATTCTGTCTGAAGGAGGACCATTATTCTGATGTAACAAAAGATTCCAACGCCTCTGAAGCTTTAAGGTGGCCATATTTTCTATTTTTACACAAGTTAAAAAGATTACTTTGAGAGCCTGCTCACGGCGTGGTGTATCCATGGAGATATCCGTCTAACACTTGGTCAGGAACAGGATCTCTTGACAAATACTGGCCAGATTGCCATGAAATTTGTTATGGATATTTAGTCCCCGGGATATTCCTATTGATTCTGGTGACCAGCCAACCTGTTTTTCTTGTGCCAATAGCACCACAATCAGGTCATAATTTGTAAGGGTTGGTTCACCCAAATTACCAAAAAAAAAAAAAAGATTTTCTCATTTACCACCAGTGATATCCAAATATGTTTTAAAAAAATACTCATTCTTGAGAATTGGGTCAAAACTGTATTTTAAGGGGTTTTTGATTTTAAAAGATCAAACTCTTGGTTATTAAACCTCGTAACGGGCCAAACTCATATCGATTACATTGTTTATTAAATGTCTCACTGAGTTGACAGAATGTTTCATTTTTTCATTTCAAAGCATAGTCATAGTGAGCAGCCATTTTATTTTATTTTTTAAATTATTTTCTCAGAATTCTCTTAATGCTAATCAAAAGACACATTTTAAACCATAATTCTTATTTCACTTTGATTTAGAAGGGCTACAGAATTGACATGTTATGTTGACATGGTTGAGACACATCTCATAGCAATATTATTGAATGAATTTTTATTGGATGAAAGTTTACCAGTGCATGAGCAGCATTCCCATCGTTTTTAAACCAAAGATGATCATATTTTTAAATCAGTAGATATTATTAGTTTTAGTTTTAGTTTTACATATATATGGAAAACATGTAATTAGAGTGTCGGTATTAACAATTGAGTCTTTTTTGGTGGGACATGATTTGTACCACTTCTCAGGAGTGGGTGATGTACCATGGAAGTGAATTGAATTTCACTGAGGCACTCAGAGCATCAAAAGTTAATTTCAGTAAATTCAGACACAGTGTCCCAGTTATCCACAGATATCTGTGTGAACTGCTTTAATTGGAACTACATTCTATCAAAGAATAAATCCCCATGATGTTATTCTGTGTTATTCTGTTACAGGTTCCACTGCACAGTTAGAGAACCAGCCTATCTGCCACAGTGCCTGTCATATGGGACTAAGTGGGCCAACAGATCCCTGAATCCTTGATAGAAGATACAGTTCCTGAGTCTACTGGAGGACTATCAGACAGTGCCAAAGATGCTGACAGAGGAGATGGAGCTATCGCTCAGCGAGTGCCTTCAACAATACAGGTTCGAGTTCATCATCAGTCCAGGACATTCTGCCAGCTCTGACCCCTCTTCATTTCCCTGAGATCAGGCCATGGCTCAGCAGTAGCTCAACATATCACTGTACTGGAGTTCACCACTGTGAGGCTGTAATTCACAGCACAGCGGTGCTTCATGCTTAATGCTAACATCGGCATGCACGCTAACATGATAAGCACTTATAATGTTAATATTTGTCACATTAGTTTAGCATGTGAGCCTGCTGACATTTGTTATTTGGCACTAAACACAACAGTCAGCTAAGGCTGTTGGAAATATTTTGGGGTATTTAAGTTAGATTCTGCAGTCAAACCTACCAGAACTACCTTATTTTTTTACGAGAAAGAAGAGTTCCAACATGAAACTGCTCTCAAGGTCTGTGGATTATCTTGAGTGACCAGGTCATGATTTTTGAAGAGACACTAGGTTTGAATTTTTCAAATGTATGTTTTTTATGCTTTCAGCGCCACATGCCAAGTGCCATCAATTCCCATTATATGAAAGAGAAGGCAGACATCTCTATGGTCGATATCGCCAACACTCTGCAACTCACACCAAAACTATCTAGATGGATAAACAGCACTAGAGCCCAAGGGAAAAATATTTATTTTTGATTTCGGGGTGAACTGTCCCTTTTAAATAAATGTTTTTGTATGTACAGTTGACTCCCCTTCACTCCCTCACCTCAGCCTTGGTATAATGTAGCAGCATATGTCACACTGAAGCCACTTGGAGAGCAGTGAGGAGCAGGGGATTTTAATGAAACACACTCTTTCTTGTTCACTTTCGCCAGTTGTAGCTTGGTGTTTTACTTCCTTTTACAAATCATCAGAAATACCTGCAGACTCATTCCAATGAGGCATAAGTGCCTCCTGCACTTGATAATGAGTACAGGTTCATAAAACCCCATTTTTTCACATGAAATGTTGATCAATATGCATTGTCACTGTTAAGTAAATAAATAAATCTAGATATTTTTTGCATCAAATGTATGAATGCAGTTCATTGTGGGTGACATACACCTTGGAGTGACCATTTCAGTTTTACACTTCAGATGCATGTTGAGTGACTAATGAAACAGCCAGGGAGAGAACAAACTTAGTTCTTTGTATTTTTCATTTCTTTCTTCCTGTCAGCCCTACAGTCACATTAAGACTAGACGTTATATGATGTTACTGTGCAGCTACAACTGAAATGTAGAACATTAATCTGCACCCCCCTACTATTAGCCAAGTGCTTTTTGCTATGGTAAACTTAAAGCTGCTGTTTCCTTGATTGGAGGTTGAGGGACACTCTCTTGATAGTGTTCTGGTTTCAGACTTGTCAGAATTGCTGGCTCACATCCTGACAGACCTGCAGAGAGTCTGGACTGAGTAGGTAGGGGTTATTCTTTGTCTCATTATTGTCAACTCATGGTTCTGAGAAATCCTGCTTTTGTTGGACAGGACTCCTCAGGGACTTCCAGACAGGACTTGCACTGCTCATGTTGCTGCTTCTCTTCGCGCAAGGACTTTGAGCCTGGATCACTGAGAGATCCATGCTGTAAAACAAGGAGCTACAGCAGGTTTTTGAGTAACTGAATAGTTACTCAAATTCTGAGTAACTGAATACGACATCATCTACAGGGGGGCTGGGTTTTATGACCCCAAAAGCTGAAGTTGGGTGTGCGGCGAGCCCCCAGTCTTGAGGCAAAGCAGGAAAAAAATGCAGGTGTAAAATAGTCATACACTAATAAATTTAATTGGCATTTGACAGGAAAGGAAAATAAAGTTATAGCATCGTGCTATATTATTCTTAAGATTTAATTTTCAGGTTTTGTTGCTCTTATGTGTTACTGGCTGAACACTGAGCACTTAAATAATTAGTTAATGATCCAAAGTGCCATGAATTCAAACACTTGTAATCATTAATGCATTAATCCAGTAACTTGTGTCTGAATCTGAATTAGACACACGACACAATGTCTGCCACCAGCTTTGTGTCTAAATACTTTAAAATATTAAACAATGAAGATTTGCAAACTGTGAGCTGTGCTGGAGGAATAAAAATTTGGAATCTAAGACAAAATTCCAGGTGAAGCCCAAAGTTTTAGGAACACTGGATTTATATTTTATCCAAAACACTTCTGGGTGAAATAGCATATGATGGATTTACTCTTTATCATATTTCTATATGACTATTATTTCTGTCAGTTGACATTATTTTTGTGATTTATTTTGTTTGTTTTTTGTTGCTTTCGATTCCGTTTCATCACGTGACTGCCCATTCCTGAGACCCATGTTCTTAATTAATAGTTAATTCTAGTGATTTTGATAAATTGCAGGTTGATTTCTATTCCGTTGAATTATTGTTTTTGTTGGTAATTTGCTTTGTTTATTTTGTGTAACTACATAGTTGAATAATTTTGGCAGCTCACATTTTTTTGTGTTAATTTGATTATCTTGTTTAATTTATAATGTGGCTGCCAACCAACCACCTTTAAATAGTTTAACCTTGCTTTGAAGATTATTTTATTTTCAATTAGTAGATTAGATGTTTTTCTTTGTGTGTAACACCACGAATTGCCTTTCTCCATTCGTCTGTGCGAGTATGTTTTAAATAGGTTTTTATCCATTTTTGAATCTAGTAATGAAGCAAGAATAATTCAATTTTTTTAAACAGAACCATGTCTCCAAAATTGATATAATTCCTTAGAAGGTGGCATTATCCAAGCTAACCCTAAAGTTATGCCTCCAACTGATACCACCCACTTGACACAGTCATGAAAGCCTGTAAGTGCACCTGGTTGTTAGTGATGTCATTTCATGTCATGGTGCTGTGAATGGATGTAGAAGTGCCCTGCTGGATGCCCCTTTGGTAGATAAAACATGATTAGGTGCCCTTCCAGTGGACAAAACATGATGAAGTGCCTCTAGGCTGCCCCTTCAGTGGAGGAAGAATTATAAAATGCTCTCTAGGTTTCCTGCCTACCTTAGGAGGGCACCAGAAATCACAGGGGGGTCCCCAACACTTTCCCTGCATTCCAAATCACATACTTTTTCTTTTTACTATTAGTATGTACTGCAGCTGTCCTGACAAAGTATGGACAGTATGCATACAATTGGGATATACAGTGCTATTTCCTCATAACATGGCATCTTGAAGCATTGTGAGTCAGAATATCCAGAAAAGCATGCTGGCTTGCGCACTGCAAAATGCGACCAGATGCAGTAGGACAGCCTGGGACATACAAATTCTTTCTGGCATAATAAATAGTATGGTAGCTTGTGTATTGGAACACACAGTCAGTCTGCTCTGAGGTCAACAAAATTAGATTTGAACATGTTAACTAAAATTAAAATGTATACAAAACTATTTAAAAAGATAAATGTCTTTGTCCTCAATTAAAACTAGTGACTACTTAGTCAGTCTCACCTCTGTGAGATCTCAAGCTCTGTGATAATGAATGATTATTATTCTTTTGGTGAGGATGAGTGTGTATAAGCTGCTCTGTTGGGCTGTTAAAAGAAAAAATGTTAAGCCTAGGCTAGAAAAGAGACATTTACCAAAGGTAAAGGATCTAAGAGTAGAAACAATTTAACTGAAGAATGAATGGCTGAAGGGAAAGGTGAGCAGATTAAGGTAAGTTTGTGAATAAACTCGAACACCGAGTAGAGAATTTAATCAAATTAAAATGGTGAAATAAAAAATAACCGAATAAAAACTGGATAATTATAATATCCTCAAGGCCCCCCACACACCTCAAAGGTTCACTGCCATTCAGTCAGAAACAAACAAAAGCTGCCTCAAAATCCTGGAGAGAGGTAATGGTCCTCTGCTGATGCATACAGTTACTGTGCTTCAGCTGATGTCTGAGGGCTTCTCCCTGAGCTGTGATTTAAGATGGAAGAAAAATCATTAAGCAGTGTTTCTGAATTCATCTGTTTGTACCAATAACCAAATCATCATCATATTAAAACCAAACTGAAAACATTTGGTGGACAAATCACAAGTCTACAATTGTGTTTGTCACAAGTGCACAAAGCTTATTCTGACTGATATGTCTGTTTATTGTTAGGTGGTGCCCCCTAGTGGACATAGTAAACATGACCTGAAATGTAAACCAAATAGTGTTATTGCCTTAATCAAACTGCAACCATTTTACAATGTAAACGACATGTGTGTGTGTCGGTGTGTGAGTGGCCTCACTTCCATCACGTGACATATGTTACATAGTTATTTTAATCCCAAACCACGATGTCTCTGTGCCTAACCCTAACACAAACCATGTGTGTAATGTCACATGAGTTCTGTCTACATAATGCAGTTAAAGGGATAGTTCACTCAAAAATGAAAATCCAGTCATTATCTCATGAAGTTTTTTAGTCCACAAAACACTGCTGGAGTTTCACAGGACAACAGCGTTGCAGAATCTCCCAAACAATGGATTTTGTTGAGCAGTTTTCAAACAGAAAAAACAACAACCAAAAAACAACCAATAAGTTACCTCCATATTGCTCAATTGGTGTAATCTTAGTTTCCTAAAGCCCCAACATGCTGTTCACTTGCACATGCACACTATCACACCACACACACACAGTTCAGACAGTGTGCATGCATATGTGAATGTGCCTCCAAGTTAAGGATCTACAGAGAAGATTCAGGCTAAAAACAATCATGTCTTTCAAGTCAACTTGGCATTTTGGGGCTTTAGGTGACTTGGATTACATCAGACAAGCAATATGGAGGCATTTCATGGGCAACTTATGGAGTTGTTTTCTTCTGTTTGAAAACTGGTCACCATTCACTTCCATTGTTTGGGAGATTCTGCAACACTGTTTTACTGTGAAACTCCAGCAGTGTTTTGTGAACTAAAAAACTAAACCTGACCTTCAGTCAGCATGAGGATGAGTAGATAATGACTGAATTTTCATTTTTGTGTGAACTATCCCTTTAAGATCCAGCAAGCCTGTTGCTGCCAGTACTCTCCGCTGACAATATATGTCATTTTAATTGACAATCGACCTGTTCTGGTGTTTAGGTTTAGGATGTGTTGAACTTCATTGAAGTTCATCCAGCAGGTATTAAGATTCTGCTCTAATTCACTGACACTGCCCCCACCCCCTTCACAACAACCCCCACCACCTGTGCATCAAATGTGAGATGATTGGTACCTAATTTGATTTTGTTTGGTTCAATTATGCCATACACAGCCTACACATAACATTCACAGAAAAGAAGAAAACTGAAACAAAAGAGTGGCACTTCCTTCACAATCACAAACTGAACATGTTCTTTCTGAAGACTTTTTTCTGCACACAGCTTTGATAAAGCATCAGCGGTGCAGTGCCTTCTTTGTTGTTGCAAACAAGAAGCACTTTAGAGTGTAAACCCAAGAAAAAGCATCAGATTATCCATTTCTAAATTTACCCCCACCCTCAAGTCTTGCGCACAAAGCTGTGCAGCACAGGCCAAATTTTGATTTTCACAGAAGTGAAGTGAAAAAGAAATGCTTCGCTGATATTCTTTATCCAGCGTTTCTGTTGTTACATAAGGGTTGAGTCATTCTTCATGTTTCTGCCATAAGAATGTTGTGTTGGTTTGGTGCAGGTAATATGAATGTTTCCCGATCTGCTTTTAAACCAGAGTGCTGATCAGGACACAGCATGTAACCTGTGCATGTGGGAGCAGGTATTTGACATCACAGTGATGTCACTGAATGGTCTGTGGTCAGAAAAACAACCTGTCTCACAGCTTCAGTCCTCAGAGACCACTGGAGCAATTATCTCCTGATAAAAGTGTCAATCTTTGAAAGTGTTTTCTGCTCATGCACAGCATAAATGAGGAGCTGCAGTATGATCTCAGGGACCTGTATCCATATTTACACATGCAAAATAACAACTGTGGCAGTTTGTGCTATTTATATGTGATGCTCTTAAATCCCCCTGTTTTAGCTGCTTAATTAGTATAACCACTTTTGAGTTGTGCATGCGTTCTCCCCCCAATTATATCATCAAGTGAACATATTACAGACTGCATGCTACATAAACATGTACATGCACTTATTTATTAGCCATATCACTCTCAGCAGAACACTGGCATTATGCCCACTGCTGGAGTGAGGCTCATGCACAAACAAATGTGTGTATCTTACTGTCAAACCATATATCAGTTTTGGTTGTGGCACTTTCTTCTCTATGGAAGCCCTGCAAGGCAAGTGCATAGATATATTACAAATTAACTAGATAGTATACGCAAAGATGACGCCAGTTCAGTCCAATAACAGTTGCTCGCCTCACACAAAAACCAAAAAAACATCATAGATTTTTCAATTGATTTTTTCACCTCAAGGAAAGTTTTACAAAAATAACTCAATGGATCAAAAACTCATGATAGAAAGAGTCTTAAGTGACCTTGTCTGCAGTTTAAACTGTTTAACAGACATCTAATGTTGGGTTATGGGGCCAGTGGGAAATGTTTTGCTGCAATACTGCAAGTGGCCACTTGGCAACACTGGCAGCAAGGCTGGACAGCTCTGCCCTGTCTAGTTCTATTAATAGTCTATGAGCAAGTGAGGGGGAAAAAAAATCTTGTAATCCATTTTCTAAGTCTGATCTGAATGATTTTCTCTCTTGTGTTTATGACTTAAGAAACAGGTGATCAGGACAATCATTTTAGGTTCCTCATTTATTATTTTTTCATCTGTGAAAACAGGTGAAGAAAAAGAGCTTTTACCAGGTGAAAAAATATTTTATTAGGGCAATTTTAATAATTACTTAAAAAAATAAATCTGTGAATACAGGTGCTTTTTTTGTCAGGGTCATTTTTCTAATGATTTCTTTATTTTTGCTAATTTACTTCTATTTTATTGTGTGCTAATCATCAAAACACATCTCTAGCCAAAAGTAATGTTTTAACTTGTTGAGTTGAGTCCATGGAGAAATTAAAATTCACCTGGAAGAAAGCATGAAGGCTTTTATCTCTGTACCATGGGGTAGTGGTACACTTCAGTCTCTTGTGGCCAAATTGAGTATTACAGTGTTACAGGCCCTGTCAGGTCCCGTTGGGTTCGGGCACAGACTGTGTTAAGTTTATGTTCCAAAATGCAAATCTTACTTTTTGTTAGCATTTGTAATATGTCTGTTCAGAACATGGTGGTTTAAGTTAGCAACTGTCATTTTTATTCTGGTTTATAGTTTTAACCATCAGTGAGGTATGAATATATTTTATTTTGTTTTAGTGAAACCTAATTCTGTATCTTTAGTCTTGTTCGCAACTGTTCACATTATGACGTGGTTTTTCTGGGTAAAGTCTTGAAGTCTTGACAAATGAAAGTAACGCAACACAAATTTTAGTATCATGTTTTGTGTTATTTTTTCGCTTACCACAATTCAGTGTTAGTGGAAAGTCTTGTTTTATGAAAAGTCTGCAGGAAAGAAAGTGCTTTCTGAGTAATTGTTGGTAACATTTATGGCAGAGAGTTGCTCTGTTAATTAGAGAAAAAAGAATGAACCCTGGTCCAGAAATGCCTCTGGTGAGCATGGTGGGCTGGTTCTCACCACCCTACTGGGCACAAAAAATCTCTGTTATATCCTTTACCCTGCAGCTACGAGTGACTCTGACACACACTCTGAGCTCACTCAATGACAGACTGGACTTTGTGATTGGCAGCTGATAACAGCCATAGCCAGTAGTCTTGCAGGGCCTTGGGATTTGGCCCTGTTGTAATTCCCTGCCCTCCTGCCTCTGTTGATGAGCCATAGTACAGAAGTCCTCTGCCAGGCTGCTGACAGAGACTAAGTGCCCAAACTGAGACTAGAATACACAGCTGTAGCTTCACTGCACTAGTTGTTTCACATTTGATTACATTTGAGAGTTTAGTGATTATTTTTACAGGACCACAGCAGCATTTTAACATGATTTAGCTACATTTCAGGCAGACTGTGATGTCTGAACATGTATGAACCCTGGAGGGTGTCATTACAGTTGAGTTTGAGTCAGACTTCTCTTACACTTGGCTCCAAGTCTGTGGCATCTCCTCCACTGTTTGGTCATTACTGTGTGTACAACCTTGGGCAGTAAATAAAAACAGTACAACAGCCGTGTTTCCATCAGGCCTGCATCCAGAACAAAATGACTGGGAGTGCATCTGAAATTAGTTGGGGTATACTAGTATCTACAGCGCGGGCCAGCAACAGAAATGAAAAATAGTAGGGGTTACAGGTCTGAATGTGGTCCCTGATGAACAGATTATACTGGAACACAACTGGAAAAAGTTAAGAACAGTCTTCAGTGAATACAGCGTGTCTTTTCGTTCCATGCCTGGGATGATAGCAAAGGTAGCTCATGTTTTAATCTTGAAACACACCGCAGTGGGAACGCTGTTGTGTAACATTAATTACTTTAAAAAAATATATATTATTATTATAACTACCTGATGGATAATTATACTCCATCTGTCTTTGGGTGCAGATATATGAGACTCTGCAGAAGAGAGAAGAAGAAAAAGAATTAGGGGATCTCTGTGATAATAATACATTTGCTGACTTTCCTTGTATAAAAGAATTATACCAACTCTCAGGTACACATTTTTTAAAATTCTTGCCGATAAGGAGCTGGGTAAAAACAAACACCACTTCAGACTCTGCCAATATATTAGAAACTCCACTCGAAAAAAATATCTTGAAAATAAACTGACAAAAGAGAATAATATCGAAACTATATAATGCTATGAGCAGTGAAGTGAACTTTAACTCTGCACAGTATGAGCACAAATGGGGAAAATATATGCTAAAAGAATGGGAAAATCTATTAGAGAAGTCTCAAAAAAATTTGGTCAACATCAAACATATACTTATGCAGTCCAATATATTTTATCACGTGTATCAGATCAGCACCAAAACATCTCCTAAATACCAAAGATGCAATGCAGCTTAAGGCAGATATAATACACATGTTTTGGAAGTGCAGACAATTGAGCTATTATTCTAATGCTATCTATAAATATATACGTCAGAAATACAACAGAAGGCAATCACACCAGATCCCCGAATGTGGATACTGGGGGATGTAGAAGTGCTTAAACGGGTTAATAATGATGAAAAGAAACTAAGACTTTTATTAATGACAGCAGCAAAAAAATGTATATTAAAATCCAAGAATCCACCTTCTATGCAGCAATGGTGGAGAGGATTATTGTCATACTGCACAACCAGAAAAAAAAAATCATGTATAATGTTGGGGGCAAGCAATGAAATTCAACAGGACATGAAGCAAACTTATTAACAACATGCAGAATTATAGAGAACCAGCTATTCTTATAGACAAATGTGTATATTTGTGTATTTAGGGACCTTCTGACCATTGTTTTTTTCTCTTTTAGCCGAACAAATGCTTGAACTTTTAAGCTGCTTTTTATCTACAAAGCAGCTCCCCTGAACCCCTGTCACTGTTAGAGGTTAGGCTTTGCCTCTCCCTTTCCTTGAGTTTCCTGTCGTTTTCCCTCCCTAGTGTGTCATGTTTGTCTCAGTCTGTCTCTGTGTTGCTGGGCGTGGACTTTTGGCTTCCTCCTCTTGCCTCGGTGTTGCTGGGCGTGGACTCTGGGTTCCCTCCTCCTGCCTGCCCATCTGATCCTCTGCAGCTGCTGAGTCTACTCACCTGTAACCTATCTCCAATCAAGCCACTGCTGTATTTATCCGTGGCTCAGACATCCAGACTCTGTCAGATTGTTCAGTCTCCATAGTGGTACAGACATCAAGGCCTTTTCTCTGAGAGGATTTTTCATTGTTTGTATTTTTGGTGTTTTTTCTTGGACGTCAGTTTACCTGTTTTCTCTGTGCCTCAGATCCTCCACGCCTGCTCCATCAGAATTCTTGCTGCCATCTGCCTTGCTTCAGTCTTCAGCCACCTGTTTGGTTTACTCATCTTTGACTCCTGCCTGCCCTGCTCAGCCGTTCCTGTCCTCCTCTGCCAGACCACTCCAGCCAAGCCTGCTTATATCTCACCAAAATAAACTGTCTAAACCGTTCTCTGGCTCCAGGTTGTGTCTGTTTTTGGGTCCAAATATTGAACCATCATAACCGTCACTGGAAAGGTGTGAGAAGGAAGGCAGTTTCCAGAGCTATTTGATCTGTCTGATCACCACTTCTGAAGATATATAAGTGTATATAAGTATACTGGCAAGTCAAAAGTGGCAGCCAATGGAATGGAAGCATTAATCAACATTGTGATAACAAAAATTATTCTTTATGTTTGTAAACTGGTCACCATTCTCTTCCATTGTTTACGAGGTTCTGCAGCGCTGGTTTTCTGTGAAACTTCAGCAATGTTTTGTGGACTAACAAACTAAACCCGACCTTCAGTCAGCATGATTGTGACTAGATAATGACTGAATTTTCATTTTTGTGTGAACTATCCCTTTAAGTGCAAATCGCTATGTAAAGACATGTTTATGGAACATGTGAGGCATCAAGCAGTGAGTCCAGATGGGTGGATGATACCAAAGCTCCACAGCTTGTTTCACTCCTGTGAAGTTCACTGTTTCAATACATTGTGCCGGAGCTTGTGTCTAATGAAGATTATCATGTCACTGATGACATCTGAAGCTTCAAACATGGCTGGTTCTTTGAAAGGTGCTTCATTCACTTTGACAGTTGGGTGTTTTACAGCTGAACTGTGTGGTTCGCACGTTACTGGAATAAGAAAATGGGGGAATAATTGAGAAATGTGGCATGATCATAAGAACATTTCCTTCTGTACCAAGTAATGATGTAATTAAAGTTAGTTTAATGAATACCACTCTCATGTGAGGGCACTATACTCTGAATAACAGCACCTAGACAAGGTGTTAACTGAACAAACTGACATGACATGATACACATCAGGGAGCATATATGATAGCTTAAATAAACCAAATAACACACAAGGGGGAAACAAGATAGATGTCAACTACAACTAATACAGAGGAAAAACTACCTAAACCCATATCCCCCCATGATTTTGCAGCACATGGTATGGCCTAGGGATTTTTTCTATCCCAGGAAAAGAAGCCAATTTTCCTGGGAATCCCGGAATATGAACTTTTTTTTAAAAGCATAACCTCAGTTTAGCCCTGGTCATGTCAAGCAACACTAAATGCAACAAAAAGAATTATAATATCATATATTTCTTCCTTTTTGATCTTTTCTGTGTATAATTTTGATCATTATTGAGGCAAAAGAACACAATTTATGTCCATCAACATCAGTTAATATAAGCTTCACATCCATATATGTGCTGCTCACTGCGACTGCCAGAATTATTAAATGCCAAATTTATTGTCTGTGATTTGCCTTCTGAGAATAACAACCTTATGAAAGTGATATTTTACAAATCTTCATTATATAAACTAATGAAATTCTGTAGCCATTCTGTTAAACTAAGTACTCTATGGCTGCTCCACTGGTGCGAGTCGAGGCTGCGAGCTACCTGCAACAGATGGATTCAGTGGTCCAACCGTATTAACTATGATACTGGCACAATAACAAGAGGTCAGCCTGCAACAGAATGAATTTGATGGGCCAAAAGGTGTTACCGTACTACCTATAATAGAGGCGCAATCCCACAAGGTCAGACTCAGAGCATGCATGTGCTTTTTAATCATAGCACTTTGTGTTCATTAATAGGTTTTGTTGTGTTTTAGCAGCGCACAGCACACACACACACACACAAACACACACATATCTGCTGCATGTTTTATGACAGTAAAATGTCAGCCTACATTTTTCTGAATATATTTTAATATGTTCTGTGTTTAATAAAGATAAATTAATTAATTAATTTCCTGCCATTGTATTTCCTGGGAAACAGGAAATGCCCTTGATTAGATTTCCCAGGAATCCTGTTTCGATATGGCCTGATGAGCTGATTTAAGTCCTCCACCTTTTTGCAATGCCTTTTGCTTTGCCAGGAAGAGACCTCTCACGAGCGCAGTAACTCAGGAGACAAAAACAAAGATTAATATAACAGAAAATTGCTTGTTTAAACCTACAATGTGAAAATAGGTGCACTATTTAAATAGTGTGCAGCTGAGAGCAAATACTGAGATTAAAATGGTCTGTAATGTGGAAATGAGTTGTTTGGGGTGTGGCTGACAGCAGATAAAAATAACCAGTTTATTTATGAAGTAATAAGGTGAGAGTGTGAACAATATTACCAGTCCTGCTACTCTGTGTCTGTTACTATCATACTGCACAATAGCTCAGTCTTCATCTACGGTCAAATTTGGTGTGGAAAGTTTTACAAAGTCTAACAATATTTAGAGAAATGTATTTATATTTCTTATTTCTCCATCCCGTGTAGAAACACTTCCTGATAGTGGCTGTGCTAAAATTATTGTAAAATTCTCTGATTTCTTAAATGTGATTTTTTTTTCTGTTTTTACATTTTGTACTCCTTTATGACACTGAACTCAATATCTTTGGGCTGTGAGTAAAACAAGGTATTTGAGGACATCATGCTGCTGTCTGGGAAACACCGATTGATATTTTTCACCTTTTACTGAAATTTTAGACCAAATCAATTAATTGAAAAAATCACTGATCGATTAATCAGTTATTAAAATAGTTGTTAGTTGCACCCCACTTGAAATGACATCTGTTTAAAAGGCTACTATTTGAAACTAACATTGATGATCTATGAGTTGAACTTCAGAATGAAATCAAATTTAAAATTTTTAAGTTCAAAATGAAACAAACTCCTGTCTTCTTAGGTTTTAAATTAAAGTTAGTTAAAATGGATGGTAAATTTAACTTTGTTTCTTAAAACAGAAACTAAATGAAATCAAACTTTTGAATGGAACAAGCCTATTTTACAATACAGAATCATACAAGCACGGGTTTGCATTCATTTTAAATGTTTTCTCGGAGGCGGTGCTGTACCTGCATGTTCATATTGGTGTATCTCGACACAGCCCATGAACTCTCACAGTCTGTATCTGTCAAACTTGCATGTGGACCAAGAGACATGTAGAAGACACTGAGCTGCACGTCTAGCAGTAAGAAGATCAAGGTCTGTGATCTATGGAGCAAATATGAAAATTGCACCTTCAGTCAGTGGTGACAGTGGGTCAGTTGTGTATGATGACATGTCACGACATGTCAAGAGATAAAAAATAAAATTATAGCTGTGGATGTTTTGCATAGTTGCAAAGTCTGACTTTGGACTTTTCTATAAAGTTGCTTACAAACACTGGTAGTCACAGGTTTTGGTTTTGGGCTTGTGTCTAAACACTATTTTACTCCACATGCAGCACGGCAGTGATATCTATGCAGCACGTAAAACTGCATGTCATTTTACACAGACTCTGTTCAGAAGTAGAGAAGTAAAGCTGGATCTGTGGGTCATGAGCTCTTTATGTTTCTCCACCTTCACAATCACTCTTTCCTTGTCCATTTCTCAACTGAACTAACTCAACCACAGGATGAGAACAAACGGGGTGCACTGTGAGGAGGGTGCACTGGGTCGCTAGGGCGTTTGTAGGTGGTTGCTAAGCAGCACGAAGGGGGGACAACCTGAAGAGAGAATCCAAAAGTCTTGGCTGAAAAAAGGTGAATGATATCACGCACCCAATTTAAATTCTACCAGTACCTCCACAAAATAAGACAGGAAAGCAACATATCCATGTTTAATTTTGGCCAGGAAAAATACAGGAAACACACATATGATCAAAAATTAAAGCAATTTTATATGTTTAAACACTATTATGTCACACAAAAAAATAGAACTCTATTCTATATTTGTTGCATGCTGCAAGCCTGCTGCAGCCGCAACATGCTGCATTCACATATGGTATAAATACACGTAATCCACTAGTGTAACATATTTTGTCAGCTGTGGAACCGACTGCATGCCATGTAGAATGGCAGTAAAAAGTAGTTGCTTAATTGGGACTTCTCCCTATATGTCTCCTGTGTCTTTACCCATCTAATAAGTTACTGAAAGGTATAGTTAACAATATAATCCGATGCACTTTTAGTCAAAATCACTGTATTTCTCCTCACTATCCACAAGCTGTCACTTTTGAGAGCATGCTGAAAAAAAAATCCGGTTTCAATACACAGCCTGGGCTCTGAATTTCAGCAGGTAAATCTGTGGCTCGGACCGAGCCACCAAAACATGGGTCCACCCCCTCACACCCAGGGGGCCGGTTCATACTCGTGCACAGGTCAGACATAGGGGGGAGGGGGAGTAGTAGGTTGCATAGCGTGCACAGTTAGAGTAAGAGAGAGACACGGTATATCAGGTGCAGATATTTTGCATTCGCCATGGCTGAAAAACAGCCCAAGAGAAAACGGTCGGAGGAGCATAAAAAAACAAAACAAAAAACAAAACAAAACAAAACAAAAAACGGAATAAAAACGGACGCGGAGGTCGCTGTCTTTCTGCTGGACAGGTGAGCAACATTAGCTTTGCGGTGCTTCACATAACAGTAACAGCCGTTACAGAGTAACAGCCGTCTATTTATAATAGCAGTCGAGTTGTGGGTACAGTTGTCTGACGGGTCAGCTAACCTTAGCTTTGCGGCTTATCAGTGTGCTAACTCACAACTTGGCTATTTCAGCTGCTTCACTGCTGCTTTAGTTTCTACGGCCGTTTCCATGACAATCGTCATATATACATGATATATACAATCGTCCATGAACTTCGGGGGTAGAGCCCGGGGTGGAGTATGAAAGGAGGGGTGGGTCTGTATTTGTTTACACTTCAAATATCAACAACCTCTCTACTCGTTTTCTTCCACATCGCTAAGTACACCTTTAAATGCTTGTTAGTTTGTCATGGTGCAGGATCCTACACTCAAAATGTGTGGAAGATTTAAAACAGTTGGTGTTCTGAACCATTTTCAACCCATGAAATGATGATTTTTTATAAATGTATTAAGTAACTTCAAAATTAACACTAGTTGTGTTGTGTTTCATCACGGTAAAGTCTGGATTTGACCTTTGACCTTGTGTGAGGGGCGACGCAAAGGCAGTGTGCAGATTGTGTAACTGTGAAGTGTGTTCACATCATGTAGATCTTGTTCAACCAGCGCTAATAAACATAAAAGAAATGCAGCACTGTTCTATTTAATGAGGCTTACAGCCAACAAGACTTCTTTGTTTTCCTTTCTTCACTGATATAATTACTTGGCAAGTTCTTTATATGCAACTTCCCTACTTTCACTTTCATTCATTCATTGATTCATTTCACATTTTTTGTTGGCCAGTTGGTTCTGTTCAACTTCTTTCAGAGTTAAAATGAGCTACAATAACCACCTTGCAGTTCTATGTCTCCACCAGCCAGTCAAGTAGCTGTTCAGATCCATGTCTGTCCAGACTCATGTAATGTCTGTCATGAAGACTTTAAAGGAATTTAAAATTATTTTGGCAAAATAGAGGTTTCTAGTGAGAAAAATGACTTAGAGACTATTTTTACAGAGGAGGACTGATAGAGAGCTGAACATTATGATGTCACAGTGAAGTTGACCTTGGAGATATAAAACATCATCACTTCATAATTTTTATCCTGTTTGACATTTGTGTGAAATTTGGTCATAATTGGTATATGAATTTGTGAGTTATGGTTCTGTGAGGTCACAGTGACCTTTGACCACCAAATTCAAATCAGTTCATCAACTTGGCACA
Organism: Lutjanus campechanus; assembly: GCA_027495735.1. NCBI lineage: Eukaryota > Metazoa > Chordata > Actinopteri > Lutjaniformes > Lutjanidae > Lutjanus > Lutjanus campechanus. Next base: position 32,642 of record JAJHUR010085228.1, on the reverse strand, counting down.
AGTTTGTACCTGGTTCGCAGAAATCTGAGCGTTCAGGCACAGAAAGGTTTGTACAGGCTCTGCGCCATTGAAACAGACCACAGTTCATCATTTCCCCCTTCCAGCTGAGTGATGGAAATGCCTAATCACCATTACTACACCTTGGATTGCATTAATTCAACATTTCTCATTAAGTTTTTATTTTAATTGCATTTTAAATTGCACTAATTCATTATATGGTTATCAACATTTTTGAGTCGCACCCTCCCCCAGAATAATCAGGTTGGTGTTGGCAGCACCCCCACAAAAAAAAAAGTATATTTCAGGAAGCTTGGTGGAAGTTCAGGGTCTGTTGGAAACTTGTATTTCTCATTTGACTGTGCTGCTGTCGGACTTTAAAGTGACTCACTCCCCCTCCAGGTACTGAAAAGAACACATTTGTCATTGTTATTGACATTTATCAACACTCTGTGCTTTTTTATTTTATAATTATGTCCTGTTTTGACTGAGTTTGAGCTCTAAAAAGACTCTGCTTGTCTGTGGAATACCCCCGATGAACTTCTTAGGAATAAGGCATATTTTTATACTTTTTGTAATTCTGAGCCTTTTTGATATAGAACACTTAGAACAGAGTGCAGTGTTGTTCTCCCTGGAAAAAAGTTGCCTTTGATTTTTAATGAATTGTATATAAATTATATATATTAACATTTGCAGTTTTCTTGGTCCCGCAAAATTAATTAAAAAAATGTCTAAAAGCAACATGCAATGCAATTTAAAAAAAAAGAAAAGCTGCTGTGAAATCAGACATTTTAGGCCTCAACATTCCCAAAAACGCCTGTGAAATTCAGGAGAGACTGCACAATGAAGCAAAATCTTTTTGAACCTTAAGCTTAGTCAAAACAAAAGGCACAAAATCATAAAATATAAGAATGCACAGAGCATTGATAAATGACAATAACAATGGCAAACAAGACGTGTTCTTTTCAGTACCTGTGATCAAATTTAAAAAAATACAAAAACATAATAAATAATAAAACATTAAGTTAATTTATTGGACATGATCTGCTATGATCAGTGGGAAAGTTGTGGTGACCAAATAAAATTGCAAGGTCATGCAGAATTCACAGCAATTAAAATTAAATCCTGTCTTTTTCTGTTAGAAACAAAGTAACTCTGGTAGATTGTAAAGTAGTTCTGGTAGATTCTACTGCAGAAAGAAAGTAGTTCCTGCATCAAACTGCTCACAAGGTCTGTGGATTTTCTTCAGTAACTGGGTCATGATTTCTGGATTCTTTCAAATGTTTTGGTCAGTTTGAACACCACAGGACCAGTGCCATTCAGTCCCATTATAATGGAGAAAGGGCAGACATCTCTCCAGCTGATAGCTCCAAAACTCTGCAACTCACACCAAAACAGTATAGATTAATAAATAGCACTACAGGCCAAAGGAAAAATACAGTATGTATTTTTGATTTTGGGGTGAGCTGTACATTTAATTGTTGCCATTGCAACATCACAACTTCCTGCAGAGACTTCCTGTTTTTTTTTAATACTCCACAACCATCTGGTGACCCCCAGAAATTATCTTGCGACCCCTTTGTGGGTCTCGACCTTCAGGTTGAGAACCACGGTATTAACTGATGGCCACGACTGATTGAAAATGCCTAATAAATGGTAACTGAACGCAGTCCTTTCACACAGGCTGTTCTAGGACAGACTGCTGGACGGGGTGCTGTCTGATCTATTTTGGGGTGGTTAATATGAACAAAAAGCTGGAGGAGCCCCTGGAGAGCACACATCTATTATTACTGATTATTATGGGACATGTGCGTGTTATTATACTGAGAGACTGTGCGTTCTGTCGCCGGCGCTAGGATCCAGAAGAATGACCCCTCTCTCTCCATCTCTCTCTCTCTCTCTCTCTCTCTCTCTCTCTCTCTCTCTCTCTCTCTCTCTCTCAGACTGTTTTAAAGTCTCTGGCAGACTCGGGCTCACACGTTACTTCCTGGACGGACGGAGGAATGGAAAGCTTCCAGCGCCTCTCCTCCATCACCACCGACACCGACACCGACTCTCCCCTCTGTGTGTGCCCGACTAGCGCTGCATCCCCCGCCGCAGCTGCAGGAGCGCCGCCGCGCTGCGAGGACCGCCACTGCTAGTCTCCTCTCACCCGCTCCTCCACAGCCAGCGTGTCCGAGTGTTATGCTCTTCTCCGGGGATATCGTGGGGATTCGTGGACGGAAAGACTCTTCACTGGACCTCTAAACATTTCTCCGCCCTCCACCTCCTCCACCGTGTCCAGACTCCGTCTGCGCTGCTGCGTCTCCGGCGCTGCTTTTTACGCAGCAGCGAAGGCGTCGCTCGTTTGCCCGCAAACGGGAGAAACTCAACAGTTGTTGCCGCTTATTGTTTGCATGTGGACGTGCAGATCACTGCCATGTGGAGGCTACTGCGATCGTGCTGCTGCTGCTGCTGGATTTTCTCTCTGGTGCTGCCAGCCTGCGTGCTGCTCTGGGCCGACTGTCATCCTGGTAAGTTTCGTCCCCTCTACACTGACGGGGCTGTGTGTGCTGCTAAGTCTATGATGGAATGTGCTGATCATTGTGGCTGTGTGAGGACGGTAGGCTGATAGAATAAAGTCATTGAATCTCCTCTAACGGGTCACTGGCTGCAAGATTTGGTGCCGATTGGCTTGACGCGCTTCCCCGGCACCGGCACGTCGACTGGAAACTGTCGAAGACGCAGAGAGCAGTCCGTGAGCGGGTTTTTATGCAACTGAGTGACCTGTTTGAACCCCCTCACACCCATTCACAGCACATCCTTATCACAGGAGCGTATTTTCCTCCACTTTCCCCCTCTGTGGCTACACATTTTTCCCTTTTAACCCTTCAAACTGGGAGAAAAAGGAGACACAATGTGCTGGGATGCCATGAAGGCAGCAGCAGGCAGGGCAGGCTGGTAGTTGGGTCAGATGGGGAGATAAAAGGAGGAAGATGTGATGCCTTGTCAGCCGGCGGCGCGTACGCCAGAGCCGTTATCTCAGCGCCTGGAGCAAGACAGCAGGGCTGTGAAGCCGCTTCACACACTCACACACACACTCGCACACAACCCCAAAACTGCAGTTGAGGCTCAAATGTTTGCTGAGGGGAGAGCAGAGCTCATGTCTGTGTTAGGGGCTGTCATGTAGCCCCTCAGAGGGGCTCCACACATAATCAGATTTGACTGGAGATACCCAGAGTGCTGTAAAAACACTGTCCTAAATGCTTACTGTCTCTAATTGGGCTCATCTCCAGCTGTTATATAACACAACTCAACTATTTCCTATTTCATCCTGCAAAGGGAACCCTGTGCTTCAGTTAGAGCTGAATTAAACACTGCTTGGGCCCTGAAGGAGCCCGGTCTGAGGTCCAAACGCTCCAGTGTTAAGACCCTCACCTGAAGAGGAAACAACGGCTTTACTGTTCCTCTTCTTCTCAGACTGTGAGGAGGAGAAATATCGTGCATCAGACTGGAAAATAAATCCAACAAATCACATTTGACCTTGACAAGAGTGTCCACTCACGCTCCAGTCCTCCAGCTGTGGATGGTCCAAGAAATGTCTCTGAGACACTGTCACAGGCTGTAGAGTGTAAGATTCTGGAGTAACAATCTGCTCACGTTCACCATCAGCCACCCTTGAAAATAGACTGATTTTAGATGCATATGTGCTAACATAACAAAGCAACTCCGTCTGGGAGCATAGTATTAGATAATGTCCAGAGAGGGTGGATGATATGGACAAAATGGTTAATATCCCAATATTTCTGTCCAAATACCTACTTACCTACATCTGGATGACAGGATAGCCCTTTCAGAGTATATTTACTGAAGTAGAATTCATTTCTCGCTAATCCATCAGTTGTTCGGTCCACAAAATGTCAAATCCAAGATGACGTCCCCAGATATCTTGTTTTGTCCACAACTGACAGATAATCAGTTTACTGTAGAGAAACCTGAAAATATTTGCATTAAAGAAGCTGTAATCAGAGAATTTTGACTTTTTTTCTTATCGGATGACTCAAAATGATTAATCAATGGTGATTAATTTAATAGTTGACAACTGATGGAATAATCAAAGTGCTGCAGCTTCATATTTTATGAAGGAACTCCATCTGGGTGCATTGATTAGAATGAGATAACGGCCGATAAAGGCTGGACGATACAGACAAAATAGATAATATCCCAATATTTCTGACCAAATCTGTGTATCACATGACTTCACTTTAGACTAATGGCACTTCTTCCTGACGATATGTACTCACAAGATCAAATAAGTCAAGAGAATGACGTCTGTGATGTAGATGTACAGTGATAGAGAGGTCGGTTTCACTCAGAAATGTAATTCCGCTCGTAACACGACCAAACAACAGATTTCAAATGGAACCCTTACGTTACGATAACGTTAAATCCCTGACACTGTCTCAGTGTTGTTTCATGTCCTGGTTTTGATAGGATATATTGATGTGTTATCCAGCAGTGAGAACAAAGCAGAAAAATGTGAGAAGCGTGAGGAGCCAGTGTGGTGTTGAGATCCAGTGAGCTCGTGCTGGAGCCTGTAGCCGTCTATAGATATGACACATTATCACAGAGCCGCTTAGTCGGACAGTATTAGCCTAGTTTTCACCTCGCCGAGATTAGCTCTTATATGAGTCTTAAGAGATGTCATGAAACACACACACACACAGAGTCAGAGAGCAAAAGATAACAGCGCCCTGCTGACCAATGAACACGCTGACTGCTTTAACAAACCCATACCTGCAGTATTAATACACTGTTAGGATTGATAGACTGCCTTTCAATTTTGGAAACAAGGCTCTTGCCAGACATTTAGAGGTTTTGTGGTGGGTTTTTCTATTTTTCATTTCGCATTCCATCTGATCCCAAATGTGAAAGCCGAGATGTTAAAGGGAGCTGCTGGGAGAGACGGATGCTAGAATAGTTTATCCCACAGGTTGAGCATTAATGTATCTGTGGTGGTTCATTGAAACATGTAGACTGAAAATTTTAAAATAGCACCACTAGTTTTTCACAGAGCGAAAACACAAAATGATTAAAAACAATTCATGAACACATTTTAATAAAGATGCAGTCATTACGGACAGCTCATTAGCAGGTCAAACTCTCATTAACAGAACACATCCAAAGATAAATGTGATGCCACTGAAAAACAGTTAAAAATATTTAGACCCACACACACACACACACATACTTGTCAGCTGATACTGGCCTATCAGCTATATCAGTGTATCGGCATGTATGTATATCCAACATGCACCCACATGAAAACTTTTTTTCTACAGAACATAATGCAGATTGTTATTGTCTCTGATATTTTAATTGTTTTACTCCTGAATATCAGTAGCAGTATTAGAAAGTAAATACAAAACACCGCCTGTGATGGGAGGAAATCAGAGAGCAGCGGTGCTCAGTGAAATGACACGTGTCAAAATGAGCTGCATGTCACATGAATCAATAAATCTATTAACATTTTATTTGTTCAGAGAGAATTTATTTGAATAAAATATAAGCTACAAGGAATTAATGTACATGCAGTGTATTTCACTGACCAAATATTCAAGATGATTAAAAGCAGGTTAGTAAAGATGCAGTAATTAACAGCTCATTAGCAGGTTAAACTCACTGTTTTCAGTCTGTATATTGAAGAGAAACGCAACACATTCAAAGATAAATGTGATGCAACTTTGAAAAGCAGTTAAAAATATTTAGAGCCAGACAGATATATTGGTTATCCCACATTAACATATATGTATATCCGATATGCAACATGAAAACCTTCTTTTTTTCCTCCATAATAGAGATTGTAATTGTCATTTAAACTGGATTTTTTTCCCTCCTGAATATCGGTATCAGCATCAGCTCCCAAAAGTCCAGCATCGGTCAGGCTCTAGAAATATTATTTAATGCTGTACAGATTAAAAAAATTGAAAGAAAGTGATGAGAGGAAATTTGTAAGCCGGAGTGGACCTTCTTTACCAGTAAAATGACACATGTCAAAATGAGCTGCATGTCACACAAATTGATAATAAAATATATAAACAATTTATCTTTTTTGGGGGGGAATCTATCTGAATAAAATCTAAGCTACCAACAGGAAAAGCAGAGGCGATATTCAGCTGCCAATTTGGGATGTTTTAACAACATGATGGATTTGTGAAGAAGCATTGTCACTGAGGGCAAATCCACAGGTCAGGAAGTCAGACACTGATAATCTCTCTCTCTCTTCCTGACCTCCTCTTTCGCTCCTCTCTCGCCCCCTCGGCTCGACCACACACACGTTCCTGATAGCGGCTCGGAGCGAGCCCGGGGTGGCTGCTTCATGTTATAGCAGCTGCAGGTGATGTAGAAACAGAGATGAGGGTGCTTCTCTCCTGCTGGGCATCATCATGGACAGCCTCTCTTACCTCCAGCCTGCTCCTCTTTTTCTATTAATAAGGCTCTCAGCCAGGAGATTGTGCTGGAAAAGCACGGGGAGATGCAGGATCGGCTTTCCATAAAAAATGTGTCACCCGTGGGCCACATGCAAATGTGGAACGCTTTGGTAGCTGATGATGTATAATCAGCTAAAAAAAAAAAAAAAAGGCACAGGAAGAATTCATTTTGAGCATTTTTGGTGTACTGGACCTGCTTTAATGTCAAGAGGAGATGATAGTGAGAGAGCTTTTGGAAAGATTTCCAAAGATTTTCCGTTGTCTGGTGTTGAAACATCCATTCATCCAAATGCATACATTTCCCACGTATATGTTGATTCATTTTGAAGCTCTTCATTTTTTCTACTGCAGTTATTTCTAGTACAAATCAACTCGTGTCAAAAAATGAGTGTCAGTTTTGTGACAGAAAAAAATAAGACCAGAATCAGACAGATATATCCGTCTGCCGATATTGACATACCACAGTTATATCGGTATGAACATATTGATATGTGTATGAAAATACAATGGAGAATGTTTTTTTGTTTTTTTTTGTTTTATAGGGCAGAATTTTATGTAAATTTGATCCATTTTCTTAATTCATCACCCGTCACCTGCAGGCCACATGCAAATTTTAAATGCTTTGGTAGCTGAAGATGTATAATCAGCTAAAATAAAAAAGAGAGAGAAGGCATCTGAAGAATTCATTTTTAGCATTTTTGGTTTACTGGAACTGATTTAATGTTGAGAGGAGAGATACTGGGAGAGATTCTGGAAAGATTCACAAGTTGTATAAAGACTTTACAAATCAGCTTTGTGAAAGAGGACCAGAGCCAGACAGATACATCAGTCTGCCATTATAGGCCTATCACAGCTATATTAACTTATACTGGTATTGACATATAGGTTGTCTGATATGTGTATGAAAACATAATGCAGAATGTTTTCTATTTTATTCTTATTTTTTGTTTTTTTAGCCAGCATTTCATGTATATTTGATCCATTTTTGTAATTAAAGTTTTATCCATATACAGTATATACATATATATATATATGTATATATATATATATATATATATATATATATATATATATATATATATATATATATATATATATATATATATATGCTGTATGTATATATATCGTATAATTTTTTTAACTTCCTAATATTATAAAGTAAAATAAAGTTATCAGCATTGGCTCTAAAAATCAAGCATCCATCAGGCCCTAATCACCACTTTGAATTAGGAAAACTGACAGAAATTGAAGTGAAATTTTAGATTTATAAATCACATTACATTAAAGCCCGTCATCACCCTGTCATCCGTAAGAATTTTGTTTTGTCTGGTTTGTTCACCTGAGTAAATAGTGATAAAGATTTCTCACTCTTTCTACATGTGTGTTAAAAAGAGCTCGGTGAAAGGCAAACAGAGGCCGCCGGTGATTTATCTGACTTCATGTATATGCAGTTTTGTATTTGCCTGCTGATTCACAAAGCTACCGCTCATCTTTGAAGCGGCTCCCTGTGAGCTCCTGTGCTGGGAGGCTGTGACGCCCGCAATTACGGCCTCAGCTCCGACCTGCGTGTTGGCAGAGCACGGGTGAGCTTCATCCTCTGAGCTTTCGAATAGTAGAGTGCATTGTTTACTCTGGAGTCCACCTTAATAATGTCATACCTCACTGCAAGGCAACACCCGCGATGATTCAGCCAAGTGCCGTTGGAGATACAGGAAGTTTGTGCAGCGCTGTCGTGTCTGCACGAGTGACCTGACTGCTGCCAACACGCCCCCAGTCGCCCACATAATGGCCGGTTTGCAGCCTCGCAAACATCTGTTTTTTTGGGATGGAAAGCACTGAACATCACTGCGGGGCGTCCGCTAGCTGACACAGGGCATCACTTTTCCTTTCCCGTCTGCGGCGTGCGGTGTCAGCGTTGAGGCATCACGCCCCTGTCACTACGCTGCACTTCAGCCCTGGGTTAACCAAACACACAAGAGAGAGGGAGAAAGAAAGAAAGAAAAGGAAGAGGACAGAAGCGACAGGGAAAGAAAGAGATGTTTGGCCTTCAATCTGTCGCTTTCTGCTGCGAAAAATGAATGGGCGCTGTCGCTCCTGGCTGGGAGGAAAAACAGAACAGTCATTGTAATCTCACAACAAGCGCCTGAGCTAGCACATCTTTTCACCCCCACAAACACACACACCCCTCCTTCATCTATCTCTGTCTCTTTCCTCCTCTAGTTTTTTAATTCACCCTCCTTTCCTAAGCTCCCAGAGTGTCTATGCGCACACATGTGCACCTTCTCTGCTTCTTTTAGATCCAGGGACAAACGAGACAAGTGGGTTTGTTAACCATTCAAAGCAGGCCTTCGTGTCACCAACCTTTTCTCTGAGCCTTTTTGTCGCAGCGATACGGGGGGAAGGTTGACATTTAGGGAAGGGATTGGATATGCTTCGTGGCCCTCGGTTGCCAACATTATCATCATCATCATCTCAGTGCGCACCGAGCTATTATCTGGCCTCCGCTGTGGCCAGTAAAATGCTCGCGCGTCGGCTCACGGGTCACTTTATCAGTCAGCGCGGGGCCTGTCAGCGCCACCCCGGCTTTCCTTAATAGATTGATTAAAAGATAGCGTGTCATGTTTGTGTGTGTATGTAAGATGCGGGGGGGGGGCGTCAGGCAGTTATCCATGTAGGATGCTGCTGCGGTATCTGTCGCCCTGTCATTAGGAGGTAGCTGCTAGACAGAGAGAGAGAGAGAGAGAGAGAGAGAGAGAGAGGGATGAGGAGGCAGATAAATGGAGAAAAAAGAAAACATCCTTTCTATTGTGCTATTGATTTTTTAGCAGGAAATGATGCTGTTTTGTTGCACAAAGGGGGAAACTAAAGATAAATAGGTCCGATAATGATAACAATAGTAATGATGATATTAAGTGCAGAGGCGCTAATGATATCTCAAGAATATGAGGAGTGGAGCCGAGCATAGAGCATCGTCTTATTTTGTTTTTCGATCAGCGTTTCTGCTCAGCTGAGCGTGCCTGTTAGCTTTTTAATCTGTTTCTCATCAGCTTTTTTTCCCCTCTGCATCTCATGAGCTCACGGCCCCACAGTGCAGCTGGAAAATGGAGAATCCCGGGAAAGACGGAGCAGTCGGGCCCTCTCTTCCTTTTTGCCGGGCCCCGTTGCTCTCAGACTTAATGGGCTGCTGAAAATAAGGCGCACTCTTCAACCACTGTTTTTTCTCCCTTCTCCCCCTCTCAATTGTTCCACTTCATTGTTTTAATCAAGTCCACTGCCGGATTATTTGGGGAAGAGGAGGGAGGTGTTCCCCTTCCATTTTCTGGAAGGTGCCTCCAGATTTGCAGCTCCGTCAGGCTCTCGTACCATCTCTCTCCACTCTTCATTCTGCTTTGCTCAGTCTTGTTTGTTTGCGAGGAGAGTTTGGTGTTAGCTACCATATGTTCTGCCTCCCTCTGCCATTATCATCATCAGCCTCTGATGCAGCCATTTTACTCATACGTCTGACTAATGCTGTTGGAAAAAGCTGAGATCGAGCATCAAACACACTTTGAAGTGGGCTCTCTCCACTATAGCTCCAGTTGCATTGTCTTAAAAGAAAAACAGTAGCAGAACACACTGCTCTGCCTGTGTGAAGGATTTGTACCCATCAACGAGTCTGATGTTTCTCTGAGTGAGGCAACAAGGGCTGAGTATTACAATTCAAAACTTTTTTGACTGTAACTGAAAATGTGTTCATAAAACACCAAGTACACTGGAAACCTGAGTGTCAGAGTACCTTTGTAATTACTTCTCTAATGAGACAGTTGCTGATTCACATTAAATTATTTTTAGTTAGCCATGTTCTTGTACAATCACATATTTCATAAATAACTGTTGAGAAACAGGGAATCACTTCTTAAAGGTTCTTTCTGCCACTTGGGGGCAGAGTAAATCCACAGCAAACTGAATAACATAACATTTGACACATTACTACCTCACAAAGTTAAAATTGTTAAGGCTAATGCTTTAGCAAACAGTTGCTTATTTAAATAAGCAAGACAACAAAGAGCCTCATTATTATTCATTTGGAGTTGTAGTCCCAGCAACCACAAGACTCTATGTCCAATATTTACTCTCTTTTAACTCTGTTTTGGTCTGGACCAACTCCTGAGAGATACGTATATCGGGTATGTCGTGTTCACTGACTTCTTGCTTAGTCTGTCTGCTGTCTGGTTCTTTGCAGATAGTGTACAGTGGGTTATTTGGCTGAAGAACCAAAACGAGTCGCTAAAAGAGGCCAAAAAGGTGGCAGAGGTGAAGGAAACCTCCAAGTTAGATGATAATTGTGGCTTTGTCACTACAAGTGACCACTTTTAAATGACATAGCCAGTCCACCGGAAAATCAGCTGTTGCAATAGGTCATCTGTGCAAGTAGCTTATAACGACCCATATTTACATTCATTGTTGGGCAGCGACCTCTAGTGGCCATAGTCATTATGACTGGAGCAGTATAAATAGTGAGAAAGTCCACATATGGAGGAGGTGAGGTCAAACGTACACCAAGGAAACCCAGGGTTCCTCTCCTGTGTGAAACATTGACTTCATGTTTTAACATTACGTTCATGACCTATGTCAAGTGACTTTTGTACTGTGTTGTACTTATGTTAACCCAAACCTCAATTTTTTCCTAACCCTAACAAAGTAGTTTTGTTGCCTGAATCTAACCCAAACTGCAATCATTTTACAATGCTAGCCACGTGTTTCGTGTCACGTGACTTCCGGAACGTATTTAAGGTCTGGTACCCCTGTCGCTGCTGGTACTGTACAGCAGTCATAGGTAAAAGTAAAGGTCAGCAGAATACAATTATAGACATATGTCTATATGTCATGTTACTGCACTCACTGACAATTAGGACTTGGAATCATTTAAAAAAAAAATTAATACTTGTACCAGTGCCATACCCTTAAAGTGATAATTCAATTCATTCAATACCTTTTTTTACCCTAAGATTCTTCTATATAAAGTACGCTTGTGGTGAAACCATATAAATAGTCCTTTTTTCTAGATCTGGGTACCAAAAGGATTGAATGCAGGTCTCATTTGACTGGAGAAGTTTTGATACTATTTGGTGCTGGGTTGTTTCAATCAATACCTCAGACATATTGAGTATCGATACCCAGCTCTGTCTGTCAGGTATGAGGATGTGTTGAAATAACATGCAGTCATTTGATCTACTGTACCAGTGTTTTTATTTAAAATTGTGTATATTTATCCAAGTAAGAAATCAGACTTAGTATAGGTTTGACACTGGGAGCAAAGCTGCGCCGTACTGGCACCAGTATAAAAGGATTTCAAGAGTAATACAGCTCCACAGGCTACAGCTACAGAGTCAAAGATTAGTTGAATATACTTCTGGCAAAAAAGCATGTACACTCCTCCACTCTTCTTTGTCTGCGTTCCCTCCTGGTAAACCAATAAATGCTGCAAGAGACCCTGGCAGGCCGCGGTTGCGTGCAGGCAGGAACACAGCGAGGGGAAAAACAAAGAGAAAAGAGAAAGACATAAAGACAGCACGAGATGCTGATGAGAGTGGAGAGGTGTACGCAGCCAAGCCCTTTTTTCCATTTTGCTAAGCACGATGCCAGGGGAGCTTCTGTGTCACTGTGCAGGGCTGCTGAGTGTTAAAAGGAGCTTAGACTGACAGGCTGTCGGCCGGCATGGAGGCTGACGAGCCTAACCAACGGCGACACTAAACAAACACTGCGAGGTGAGGGGAGAAGCAGATGAGATGGGAAAACAAATGGACATGACGAAAGCCAAAGAGAGAGTTCGCACTCCACCTGCCCCCTAGATTGAAACTTGTGACACCGCCAGTCGTTTTGGAAGGCGCGAGATGCAATTTGACGGGATATTCCTGACAGAGAGGCGGCTGACGGTTGCCAGGTGGTGCTTCTTTTGGCCACGGGCCCTCCTCCCTCTCTCCCCCTCCACCACCACCACCACCACCTTGGCACATGTCAGGACTTTCAGACACTTTGTGTTCTTTTGTCAGGCTTGATAGGTGGCCATTCACTCCGGAGCTGTGACAGCTCTCCGATACACCGGTGAAAGGTGTAGATGGGTGTTCCTGCCATTTCCCAGAACGCTTTCTCATTTTGAATGGCGAAATGCACTTCACTCGACTTCCATCAGTCATCCGTGCTGACAGTGGAATGGAAGCAGCTGCTTTCTCCCCGAGAAAGGTGAAAGAAATGTCACCATCTTACTATGAGATTTGGTGTGTCAGTTAGACAACAGTCCTCATGTTTTACTTAACAGTTTAGTGAGTGTTTCACTCAGCTCCTCTTCCTTGTCCTGGATACTCACCTCACTTCTTTATTCCCTTTCTTCTTTCCTTTATACCTCCTGTGGGTCACTTAACCAGTATTCCCATTCTTTTTCCTTCTCCTTTTTATTGTTATCCTGTTCTTAATCTTTCAGCACCTTACATTTTTTAAATTTTGTCATTGCTCTTTCTCTCCTGATCATCCATCCTTTTTATTCTTTTCTCCCCTTTATCTCATTTTCTTTTTTGTTTGTTCATTCTTTTCTTCTCTTCACATCTTTCCCGTCCTCCTTTATTTTCCTTCCTTCCTGCTTTTCAATGTAGACAAGAATAGAACATAATAGAACAGAATAGAATATAACATAATAGAACAGAACAGAACAGGACAAAATAGAATAGAACAGAATAGAATTAAATAGAATAGAATTGAATCCTTTATTGTCATTCCAAATTTAGCAGCAATCCTATCTGTGCAAACATTTCAAACAATGAAAAACTAGAAAAAAAGTATTAGCTGCAACCTTTAACGACAGCAGAGAGATGAATCCTGGGTATTGTACATTTGGTGAATTTCAGCAGCTCTAGATACAATCTTTCGATATACAAGAAGAGTAGTTAGGAATAAATACAGGGACATATGTATATGGATATGTATACATATTCATATGGAATGTAAACATCTGTGCAGCTATATACATACATACATGCATACATACAAAGGTGCAGTTAGTTTAAACAAGCCCATATGTATACATGCATTTATTACCATTATACCACTTTTTTTGTTTTTATATAGTTTTTTCTACTTTTCCCCCAAATGTTTCATTTTTTTTCTTTTTCTGCTTATTTCCTTTCTCTTTTTTATCATCTCTCCTTCTTTACTTGCTTTCTAATTGCTTTTTCTTTCTTTCTTTCTTTCTTTCTTTCTTTCTTTCTCTCCCACTCATCCAGCAGTGTTTGACTCTTGTTGCCGGCCCCCCTGGGTGTCTCCCCTCTCTGGTCACATTAACATGCTTCTGTAACCAGGGATTATTATTCTGAACACAGCCCAAACTAATGGCCATAAAGTTAAATCCCATTTCTCACCAGAGTGGAAAAATGTATGTGTGTGTGTATGTATGTGCACACACACATGCACGCACAATAACTTATTTTACAGTTGTTAAGTGCTCAAAAGTAGCATTTGCAGTAAAAGTCATTAATGAATTAAGTGATGAAAATTAGGATTCAGGATGAATCTCAAAGTCGACATCAAGATGCAAAGTGTTGAGGACACATAAGGACACCTTTTAAAATCTCCTCCTTGGCTGTTAATGAGGAAATAAATATGATATTATCATTTTATGAAGATAAACTGCCACCATTGGCTGAGACACAGACACCAAACTCCGGCTATTTACAGCCTGGATCTTATTTTGTAGCTTTGGCCATCGTTTCCATCAGTGATAATCATCTTTTACTCGGCGGGTTAATTGCTGAGATCTGGCTGCTCGAACAGAGTGCAGTAAAACAGCACCATGAGCAGTGTCCACACAAGTATGAAATAAACACAAACTGTAAACCTCCAGATCAGTTCACTCATTGTGAAGAGGAATACTTGCTCATTTACTTTGTTGAGAAAATTGCACAAGAGACATCAACCAGGGCTACAAATTTTTAACAAAGATGGCGTTGCAAACTGTATGTGCAAAGTTTGAAAAGGGGGGAATGATTGACGCTAACAAGTTGCGTCATGGGAGGTGAAGGATCCAGTGGTTTTGATCCATAGTAGGGATCATTCTGTTGTAGCCATGTTAGCAGCACGGATTCAAAAGTCAGTCAATGCACCACTTTGGTCCAGAAAATCCAAAATATGGGATTGATTTTAATGACATTTGGGTCAAACATTCATGGTCCCCACAGAATAAATCTTACTGACTGTGTTGATCTCCAGGCTCTCCATCTAGTGCCGTCAGAAGGTTGACTATTTTTTGGTTCAGATTAGGGCTGCACAATTAATCGAATTTTAATCACGATCACGATTTTGGCCGCCACGATTAAATGAACATGATCGTCGGCGATATTAACATTTAAAATGCGGGCTCTGCTGCATATCAAATCAAGCACGTTCTCAACCAGTAGTCAGCCAACCACCAGGGGGCGAACGAAAGGTTAGGGCTTCATTAAAGCTGCAGTAGGTAGAAAGCCTGAAAACTGTTCATATTTGAGTCTCATCCAGGGGGGGAGTTGTGGGTTTCAGCAGTGAGGATCACTTCCGCGTTCAAAAAGCTGCAGTTCCTCGTCTGCCGCTGGGGGCTGGCTCCAGAAGGGAGCAATTCTCCATAGACCCCCATGTTAAAATAGCCAACTTTAGAGCCTTAGAAAACATATTTACAGCCTGGAACAAATTTTGTTTTTGGACTTAATTTATAGTTTCCACCTCCGTGAACACTCTGAGGGGGGTGAATTTTTTTGTACCACAACCGTTTTAGTCTAATTTAGGCTTAAAATTCTTGCATAAATTAGGGCGTGGTTACGTTGAGTGACAGCTCCATAGACAGACCCTGCCAGTTAGCTCTTTGCTAAGAGCATCGGCTGCTAGACGGCTACATCCAGCGGCCTCCCGCTGCCTCCAGCGGTTGACAGGGGCTGCAGTGTCCGTGTTTGTTTGCCAATGTTCGGATAGATTTTGTGACAGTATGGCTTGTTGTAGTGTAGACTGTAGTAACCGGCCGTCGGAGTCTGTGTTGCAGTTTTTCGGTAAGTAAATTTCTCACTATTTTACCTGGATGTTTGCACTTGTCAGCATGTAGCCTATTATCATATTTTGCCGCTGGCTTATGACTTAACTTTATTGCTGATTTATGGTCGCTGCTGATACAGACAGAGGACCGGAGCAGCTAATGTTAGGAACGCTGTTGCGGTGTGTTTCGTGCTCTCAGTGTCCGTATATTGCGTTTATTTTTCTGTTTAAAAAGTCCGACATTGCGGACAGAGCAGCTCCGTCAGTAAGCGGTTGCTGTTGTAACTGTAAGTGGATGGAGGCAGTGGTGAAAACCGGTCAATATTAAATATTAAACATTTTAGTATATTATTATCATCATCATTATTTTTATTGTTGACATTGATAATAATGACAACGATAATAGTGTTTTTAACGTTTTAAATAATATATTTTATTAATATGAAATGATAATGATTGTTTCACAGTTAAATAATAGGGTACGAGTGCTCGCTGTGTGTCGCGGTCACACGGGGTCGTGCTAGTCGGGTCGGACTCGGGGAGTCAGCTAGGCTTATTAGCCTAGCTGATTAGCAGGCTAGCTCCGTTGCTCTGAGCTAAGTGGGCGTGTTCTCCGCCGGCTGACCCTGACTGACCCGTAGAGTTACCGCCTCTCCGCCAAATATGGAAAGTGCACTCCCACTAAAATCCAAGATGGCGCAGTTCAAATGCCCATGATTTGGTCACAAAAACGACTCCCCAAAACCAATGGGTGACGTCACGGGTGCTACGTCCATGTTTTATACAGTCTATGGTCTCATCTGAGTTAGGTTTGGTTTTCTGTGTCCTCAGCCCCTCCTACTAGAGGAGCAGCACGCGCTTCATGAGCACAAGTAACAGTTAACGGAGGCTATCGTGAGCGAGCACAGACCGACAGACATCAACTGTGTGTAATAAAACAGACACCTGACAGTAAAAAAACACCGACAGAGGAGAAAATACATTTAAAAACATGAAGATTCAGTGTGAAGATATAAAAGTACAGAGAGCTGAACATAAAGAGACTTTTAAAAACGTCTTTCTCTCTGCTGTCCTGCACACACGAGTATCACAACACTCGCTCGTTAGAGGAGGACAGACAGGGGGCTCGGGGCCGCGGTCAGCGCCACATGACTGCAGCCCGCTTGGAGGCGAGTCGGGCTCGCGGTTCGCGTTGGGCGCGGCTCTCCGCGATATAAGCGGTCATGAAAATGCAACTCAGCGGCAACACGGTTTGACTCGTGCGGCCAAAAATGTCAGTACAAAAGCACAGTGTCATTTACTCACCATGTAAACGGCGCGGTGGATTCCTCCATGGTGCTGCTGCACACAGGTTTACAAGCAAACATGAAGATAAATCCACTTTTGCCAAACTAACCAGCCAGCGCAGTGTGTCAATCTTGTTAGTGAGGAGAACCCGCTGGACTGGTGGAGGGAACATCAGCGACTCCACTCGCGACTGTCAAAGCTGGCAAAAATTTTATTTTATTATTTATGATTTATTTTTATTTTAAGTTTAATTTTGAACTGAAAGAATTGCTTATGTATTGTTTATTTAAAATAGAAAGTGCAATAAAAATGTTTCCCCTAATATAATGAATAATCGTGATTAATAATCGTGATTTCAATATTGATCAAAATAATCGTGATTAACATTTTGGCCATAATCATGCAGCCCTAGTTCAGATTGAAGTTTCTCCACACTGTTTGGATTACCATTAAATCTGGTTCTGACACTCACTTCCCTACAGGATGAACACTGTGGTGATCCCTCTATTTTTGGAATGTACAAAGACTTAATAACTGCATAACTAATCACAATCCCTTTTTTTGTTATTGTAATGCTAATTTCTTCTCCGGACCAGCTTTGGCAAGAGTTTGATCTGATTGATTGAAATTAGCCCGTGTTAGAGATGATAGACAGATAGCTCATCAAATCACCTGCCAAGTGTTTTTTGAAAGTGCCTGCCCTTTTCCAAACAGTTTGTGTCAGATTATTTACGTGACTAAGGCTCATTTTCATTTGTAGTCACAGTAGCTGCTATTCAGTGAGAGTTACATAGGCTTGATTTAAGAGCAATACTAAATTGCTGTTGAGTTATGACCATGAATTGCTTTCATCCGGTGATATTTTCTGCCAGTTTGGGTCATTAAACATCTGTCTTAGTTTTACCTCTGGTGAAAATGTTTTGATAACCTGGATAACCCTGGAATTATTGCATAAAATATCCTCATAACCAAAATCTATATTTTTTAAATATTTTTTTTCCTCAGGGTATGTGCAAAGTTAGGTGTTTGTGTGTAAAGGTAGGAGAAGCAGAATGTGTTTGTGCTTACATAGCTCAGCTGTGGCCCTCAGTGTGCTTACTCTGGATTATCACCAGGCATTAATTCATATAGCTTGTTTTACCACTCAATCAGACCAGTGTTGGGAATGTTCATCCATCACCCTCTTCCCCCCGACTCTCCACAGACCGCCCTCCCCTCCACTTCAAGCTCTCCTGCCTCCCACTCCTTAAATTAATTTTTTTGCACCCCACTCCACCCCCTGCCAATCTCACATAAGCAGCTCCCAAATAAAACTCAATGCCTGCATTCCAATCTCATGGCTGCGCGTGATTTGTACCTTGATCAAATATTTACAAATGGAGCACAAACCTTCTTTTCAGCTCAGTTTTTCATTTCTTGTGTTGTGCGCGGCTCCATGAAGCTCCATGGAGCCATTCAACTGTGATCTGTTTAAAGTCAATGCTGGAGCTTTAGCCCAGAGAGATGGATGTATGTTGATCAGTAAATGTTTTTTTTTCCTAGTGGAAAGGTTTGCTGGAAAAGAGGCACAAGCTCAATTTTATCCATCGTGCATAAAACAAAACTTCCAATGGCTACATCTTTTCTATGACAGTCATATTTTTGTTGTAACCATTTTTTAGATGTTAGGATGCTGATTTAACTAGAGCTGCACTGATCAGTGGGTTAGTTGTCTACTATCAAAGTAATCACCAACTATTTTGGTGATCAATTCATCAATTTATATATCAATCAATCATTTATATCAATCAAAATGATTCATTTCAGCTCAAATGTGAATATTTTCTGTTTTCATTGTCTATTACAGTAAACTGAATATCTTTGGGTTGGTGATAATTTTCTGACATTTTATGGACCAAACAACTCATCAAATAATCAAGAAAATGATCAACAGATTCATTGATAATGAAAATAATATTGCAACCTTAGACTTAACAGACAATATACTTAACAATACTATAGATAGGTATTTGAAAGTCCAAATAACTTTTTGCTTTGTAATAATGATCACAGATATGTTTAATCACCAGAATGAAGCCACAAAGAGCTTTTAAACATAATATGATACAGAATATACAGCAATGTCAATATGTATCAGATGTATTGTACTTTAAATTCAGTCAACAATAAAACAAAAACAGTCAGCATGACAATCCCCTCAAGGAGCAAACATTGTATCAGTAGAATTTAATTCAATTTGATGAAAAGTGGTTTATGAAAATAAAGACAAAAAAATACAACCAACAGTGTATTTACATTATAGCTTTATGTATTCATGTAAAGCTAAATAAAACAGAACACAAATTCAAAGTTAAAATGCACAAGAGTTACAGGAAATAAGTCAAAATATGTAGGTGCATATGACATCTGACAGTTCACCTCCAAATCTAAATACACACATTTTCTCTTGCCTGTAGTGCTATTTATCCATCTAGACAATTTTGGTGTGAGTTTTATCAAATATATCAGCTGTAGAGATGTTTGACTTTTTTCCAGTATAATTGAACTGGATGACACTCGGCTTGTGGTGCTCAAAGTGCCAAAAAAAAAAAAGACAAACATTGAAAAACAGCAATGCCTCTTTTTTAGGGATCATGACTCAGTCATTGTGCAGAGGGAAATGTGCATCCATTCATGGATGAGAGGCTCATGCTTGTGACAGTGCAGATTTAGTGGATAGGGCTCAGTAGTTAATCAGTAGTTGCAAACCAAGTTCTGTGTCAGTGTTGGACACATCCATCCATTATCCGTCCTTTCATCCAATTCTGCCTGAGGAAAAAAGGAAAAGTAAATATTGTCCTTGTGTTCAGTGGACTTTTATGGTGTTTTACATGATTGGAGGGTTGATCAAGTGTGTAATACTCGTGTTGAGGGTAAGTATGGTATTCTTGCATCATAACGGTGGGGGCTGAGTTGAGCTGCGCTGGTTTCCAGCCTGGATATCCACTCCATTCCTCCAGTGTAGGCAGTGGAAATAAAGGCAGTGAATAAAGAAGAGAGAAAGAGAGAAAATCACTACATGCCAAGAAGTGTTGTGTCACACACTGAGCGGAGAACAGTGCAGAGCCCTCCTCATTAAATTCTTGCAGTGGCGTTGGTTTTTCCACTTTAATGCTTGGGAGATGCTGGCTTCCTCCTTGGAGAGAGATAGGGACTTGGGGGGGCACAGCGAGCATAGCCCAATTTGTCTTAGTTCCAGGGGGAGGTGGTTTAAACAGCAATGCCCTCTCCTCTTTCTTAATCTCTGGTGACCTCTCCCTCTCTCTATCTCACATCTCTGTTGTGCTTTAAGCTCCTTTGCTCTTTGCTACTGTGTCCTCTTCGAGCTGTCTCATTTGACTCCATGTTTTGTGTCTGTCTCTCAGTCTCTGAGCCAGTTCTCCCATTGACCCCATGTGAGATAAGGCTGCTGGAGGATTCTACCACCCTGCAACTGGGTTCATTTCCGTCTTTAAATTACTTATTCTTGTCTGGCCACAAATTAGCATGAAAACAGGTGAATCACTGACAGGCATGCCTGCCAAGCATGTCATTTTCAAATCAAGGAAATCAGCTTATTTTTCAGTCCAGGGCTCAGTCTTAAAATGATCCACAGGCTTTATGTGTCTCATTAGGTCAAGTTGTGTTCAATTAATTAGCCACTGTTGCTTCACGAAGTAGTAAGTATAAGAAAAAAAAAAAACCCCAAAAAAACATGAGTAGAAAATAGTGTGTTGTTGGGTTTGTACTAACTATGACCATCCTTGCCTAAAATAGATTAATGATGCACCTGTAAAATTTGTGATAGCACCAAACTGTATTGAAATTCTAGGGCTGTGCAATATGTCGATATTATATTCCTATCACGATATGAGATATCACGGCAGATTTTTGATATAGTTATATCATGATATAGCATAAAAGTGTTGTCTTTTCCTGGTTTTAAAGTCTGCATTACAATAAAGTGATGTTATTTCCTTAACTTATAAGACTTTTCTAGCTTTTTTATGATTTGTGTACCTTATCAAAGATTTGTCAAAGATTTTTAAAAATTGTATCACCTTAGCTACTTCCACCCCTTTAAGTTCACAACATGCAGTCAGTCACAACCTACATGATCAATAATCATCGATATTGACAAATATGAAACTTGACTATGGTGATAGGTTTTTCAGCTATGTTG
The DNA here is from genome assembly GCA_027495735.1 of Lutjanus campechanus. Taxonomy (NCBI): domain Eukaryota; kingdom Metazoa; phylum Chordata; class Actinopteri; order Lutjaniformes; family Lutjanidae; genus Lutjanus; species Lutjanus campechanus. The sequence goes on along the minus strand of JAJHUR010085228.1, from coordinate 11,660 downwards.
CCCAGGCCTATGAGATTCTTACAATTCCTTATAGTTAACTCTTGTTTTGGAACATCAGGAACATTTAGTGCTACTAGGCACTGTTGAGCATTTTAACAAAACCAGGAAGTGTGTCTTTTACTGATGCATTATAATGGAAACTTGTTGGACAAGTCAACAGCCAGCTTGGGATGGCTTGATACCATTTTGTGTCCAATGTCCAACACCGATATTGACACTGCAGCCCTGAGTATCTGCTGATACCAATCTGATAGCTTTTTTCCCTCTTTTAAACAACCAACCTGTTAATATTACCTTTAATATATTAATACCTGCGAATGGATATACTTTGCTTAACCTTCCATCTAAAAACATCATGCTCAAACTGTGAAACAAATAATCTACTCCCCCAAAGGATGGAATATACAGCCCACACCTTAACTCAGCTATAATGCTGCTTCATTTTATTTTTTCACACAGAAAACCTTTAGCAGCATTTTCAATTGGTCAGCACCTTTCAACCATTTAAAATTAAGACGAATTTTCCGGGGCAGATGTTTAGCTCAGTTGGTAGAGCGTCCGCCCCATGAATGGAGGCTGTTAGTTCTCTGCAGTGGCCGCTGGTTCGACTCCGCCTGCGGCCTTTTACTGCGTGTCATTCCCCCCTCTTCACCCCCTTCCCTGTCTAGTTTCAGCTGTACTATGAATAAAGGCACAAAAGCCCAAAAACATAACTAAAAAAAAAAAATTAAGACAAATTTAATGTCTTGTGACACTCCACCCCTCATATTTGATCAAGTGATTTGGTAATTATCGGATAGATACCAGTACAGAGTTTTGTATCGGCTCATCCCTGGTCGAGGCTCGATGAGGCTGTTACTGTATGTCCTCACTAATTGTAAGGTGGATAAAAGTTGTGTTGTACAGTAAATGCAGAAAGCAGTGTAGTATAGTAATAGTTGTCAAGACCCTCTCTGAGACAAAAATTAAGCCAGGGGAGTATCCAGGTCATTAGAATACATTATCTGGAAATCACAAGTGTCCTTTCAAAGTTTTATACCAATGCATCTTGTAGATGTTAAAATATGTTAGTGAATAATTGAAAGCTTTAACTTATTGGTGGCATAAATTGAAAACTCATAGGGTTCTTCCTCTGTGGAACATGAAAACGTGTGTAACATCATCGCTGATGATCATGCAAAGTCAAGAATGATGGTCCTACTGGGGAGTCATTATTTTAAGTCCTCAAATATCTGAAGAGGCAAATTCTGGAACCAAAGACTTTCTTGCTTTCTTGCACTGATATGAGGTTCTGAAAATGGAATGAGGGAGAGGCTTTTTAGAGGGGACTCTCTTTTCTTTGCTGAGGTTTGACTTCACAGTTTGAGCAGTTTTTTGAGGTTGATCTTGATGTTGTTGTGGAAACACTTTTTCTGACCTCCAGGTGCTCACTGGCCATCTTTTACTTTAGATTAGTGGTCCTGGAAGGTGTGTGTCAGGCATTCGTATTATGGCCTGTCCATCTTGCTTCCTCAAGAACACTATATTTCTCTTTCCACCTGATTCATAAGATTTTACGCAGGCATATCTGGTGCTGGGACTCCAGGGCTCCTATTTCTAGCCACACTGCTACTTTGCAGAGTAAAAAAAATGGTTGGGCTCAACATGCAACCTCTTGCAAAAAAAAAAAAAAAATAAGTGAGAGAAAAGTTGAGATTGTGACAAAGGAGAGGGTCTCCACCTGCAGGGTGAGAGCGAACGGACAGCTGAGGTGAAGTCAGGCGTGAACCCTGTCAGTTACATGGACATGCCATGGTTGTGCTAATGAACGGGCTTGGACTTCTAATAGCAACTTTGACTTTTCCTATAATGCAGTCACACTCCAGCTATCAAGGACCTCTCACTCCCTGTAATCACTTCCAGCTGCCCTTCCCTCAGATACATATGGACAGGGACAGTCGACCCTGACAGGTAATCCAGCAATTTGTGGATTATAAATCAATCTCAGAGTTCAGGTTATAATAATTGACCAAAAATATTGCTTTGGGCAATTTGATCGTATAATGTGGTTTACTGGAACGAAGTAATTTGACAAATTGTCAGTGACTGCTGTGACTGAGCAATCTGCTGAGAGGACTTATTATACTGTTGAGTCAAATTAACTGGTTTGTGCAAGACAATTAAACCTTCAATCTGACTGTGATTGATTCTTGCAGATAAATCATCTAATGCAACAGTCCAGTTCTGTCTGAGTGGTGATACACCAGTCCAGCTGAACTGTGAACTAAACATAGAAATGAATTGAGCAATGGGGGTTTCAACAGAGCAGTATGCAGGTCAGCGTGGAGGGCAGCACTGTGGACTCTCTCAAGACTCTCAAAAATTGAGATTGTGAGATATACTGTATATTTCACAACTGGTTGGAGGGCAACATGTTCTCACTCCCAATTTGTCAAATACAGCAGCTTGATCAGTGGTCCTATGCTTCAAACTATGACACTGTGGGTACTAGGGCTACTGTTAACAGCCTAGTAAACAGTTCGTAGTGCCAAGAGTCTTAGTCGTGTTCAATGTATTTGTTAGCTGCAGAAACAAAAACATCTTAAATTCCATTTGGGAGCAGCACCTTGTCATTAGTCATGGGGGATAGTTGCAACATGGACCTTATTTCTGTCACACTGCTGCTAACTGTGCTGTAGCTGCTATTAGCAAGTTAGCTCAGTTAGCAGCCCTATATTAAAAGTCTGTGTATGGGATACAGCCTCTGCAGTCAGTGGAGGCTGACCGGACTCCGGGGACGATGAAGACATGGGGGGTTCAGGCGGGGACAGGGGTAGTGAAGCAGTTGAGGAACTATTTTATAAGTTAGTGATTTAATTTCTAAGTACACATTGTCTGTGGTGCTGATTAGCTGTGCATGTTTTTGTTAAGTTGGATATATTTATTCCTGTGTTTTCCTGTGTGTGGTTGTACTGTGTTGAAATACAGCCCATTACTGGCTGTTGCGACACAATCAGAGTTATTACATAATTAAATTAATATTAGAAATGTGGAGCGACTAGTCAACTCTTGGCTTGAACTGGAGACTACTAGTCGACTAAAAAAATATTTAGTTGGGGGCCGCCCTGGTAGGTATCCCTCCTCTTGTGGTTATGGCATGTGCAGGGCTCTGCAGTCAAATTAGCAATAATACATATGTAACCTCTGCGTAGACTTTCAAAAAAAGTAAAAGGAAAACGTAAGTTCTTGGCTAGACATACTTGCGTAAAATCCCAGTTGCCTGGGTGAAAGTCCTGTGTTTGACCCACCCCACCTCCTCCATACTTGGACTTTGTCGCTCTTTATAAGTACATCACCTGACTTTGACGTCACATGAAAACATGGCCAGTTCAAGATATGACAATCGAGGGGTACCTACAATGAAGGTGCACTAACCAAGCTGCCATATTTGACATGTTGGAAGTGATGACGCTCTGTGGAGGGATGAAACAGGAAAAAGTTTTAAGATTGCATACCCAGTGGCTTTAAGCAACTACACTTTTAGTGTAGTGTGGTCATTAATTGAGATTTGATTGATTGGAGTGAGAAATTCTGTTTAATATCATCATACATGGAATATTTAGGGTTTTTTGACAGTTTTTCAGGCTAACCTTTGAGAAATCACTTGGAGTGGGGCATTTGTTAGTATTTTTTGACACTGTAAAGGTTAAATGATTGATTGACTTAAAATAATCAATAGATAATTACCTCGCCATTAATTGCAGATCTAGAGATAATCTCATTTCATTGGTCAGGAGAACACCTTAGACTGCTAATGAATGGAGAGTTTATCTGGCTCTCGTCTCCATCAGTCTCAGCAGGACTGAGGCTTGTCGTGCCCTCTGTGAGAGCACGGCTGCTAAATTTAAGATTTCCTGAGCAGGCCGCTCGGCGTTTGGCTCCTCGCGCCAGATGTTCAACAGATGGGGTTCACTAATATCACCCCAGGGTGCACAGGTTTCCACTCTAACTCCCTCGGCCTCTGTCACTCTTTTCTCTGTGGTTTCTCTGTGCGTAGCTTTCTATTGTGCATTAGCTTCTATTTTGTGACCTTCTTAAAAAAAAAAATCCTTTTTATAACTTTCCCTCTCTGCCTCACTCTCCCCCGTGTGGCTGCTACTTTTCACTGTTTCGAGACATTTGCTGGAACTGCAGTAAGGACAGAGAGGGAGAGAGGTTTTCAGTGCTGGATTGGTGGAAGCCGTGCTCCATTCCTCACTGCTAGACAAGCACCCGTGTTCCACCTGAAACGCCTTTGGATTTACGCCGCGAACTGCAGCCATCTTTCTTCCGTTAATCACCTCGGGGCTGGGCGCTCCGGCTCACCACGTCCCCAGGCCGATGGATGACCCGCAGGGGAAATCGAATGGAAACCAGCCAAGCCTGACGCTCCGGAGGTACTTTCTAGGTACCAGACTGAAAGAGAGAGGGAGAGAATGGGACAGCAGAGTAATTCAGTGTGTGTGTGTAGCAGAGGCCAGAACACAGCCCTGCTGCTAATTCAGTGCATTTTGTAATCTGTACCTTTTCCAAAGATGAATTCTGTTTTCTTACAGATATTACTTTAATCTGGAGCCAGTTGGTCAACACTTGGCTCTGGAACACACAATACATCATCTCTCAGTTCTGTTTGCATTCAGAGCTGCAATTAACACTTGATTTCATTTGAAGCAGTTCATTGTTTAGTCTATAAAACAATGACAAATGCTAATCATATGATACCAGAAGCTGAAGAGATGCCAGCATTAGCTTTCTGAGTTCCACCAGCAGTTCAAATATTTAAAGGAGAAATCTGTAATGCATTTACTGTAATAAATCATAAAATGACCACGATGTGTCATTAGAGATCAAGGACACATGTTAAGTTTCAATACTCGCAATGCCAAATTTTTGCAGCAAGTGTCTGTTTATGATTCTTAAGAAGTCATTACTAATCTCGTAGAAGGCGTAGATGTTTATAACTGTTAAATTGAGCAAAATGTTAAAGGAGTTTGGCAGGCAGTGAGACAGGCAGCCACTGAGCTCCACCTCCAGAGTGTGTTATTTCAGAGCAGTGAGCTTTTGTTTTCAGGATAACAGGCTGAACTTCACATTGACAGACAGCTGACAGTTATTAACAGCTGATCAACTTACAGTGGAGGACAAGTTGTCACTTGTCAATTTCTTGTGGTCCTGCAGAGCTCCTGCAGCCTGCCTGTCTTGGCCGTGTCTGGAGAGGAAGGTGCCAGGGTAGACAAGTCACTTCAACCATGGATTGTATATTAAACACAATTACAACCTATTTAATATACAGTTTATGGCTCCAACTTGCCATTTGGGCTGCTGTATGCAATTTTGCATACAATGTCTACATATTACTCCTTTAATTATAGGAAACAGAGCAAAATAAAAATTAAACATGGAACCAGGTTGATAAATGACATATATGAACCATGGACTGACTGATTGTTTTAGCCTTAATTTCATTTCTTCTTCTTTTTTTTTTATTGTCTTACACCCATGGCCAGATCATGTAGGCGGAGTTGGTGGAGAACTCCTTCAAAGGTTCAAAGGAACTCCTTCAAGTATTGCATACTCAAAAAGTTAATTAACTGTAAACCAAGTGACAAACACTGAACCTAGAGCATTCAGGAGACAGGGTCTGGAGCCCTGAGGCAGTTCCATGCTTTGCCTGATTAATAATCCAGCCCCGGTTCCTGTTTGCCAAAAAATTCAGGGAAAAACCAGATACCCTGAAAACCAATCACACAACAATGCAGAAGAATTACACGGTGAATACAACACTGACATAAACAGCAAAACCAGCGTTGAGCCTGTTTTTGTCTGTTGCATGTTCAGGGCCTGTAATAATGTCAGCAGAATCAGTTCAGACCCCCTCTCCTCTGCCAAATGCTAATGAACAGTGTTTGGATGAGAAATTATCTGCTGGAGCCATTTGGGTTTGCTTCCACAATGCGGTATTACCATTCATGTGTTTTTGTTTTCAGTTTTCTGGATACGTACTCATCATTTCAATGAGAGACAATGAGAGAAAGAGTGTGTGCACCTAACAGCCTGTTAGCATGTAGATTTGCTGTGATATTAAAAGACAAGTAGATATGAATATGCACCGATGCTTTACATGTAAAAAAAATAAATAAAAAAAAATTAGTAATTGGTGATCAGAAAACCAGTGCTATTTTACTTCTGAGCCGACCGTTCCTATTAACCATACCATTACCTTTCAGTAACCTTAACAAGTTTTGATTGACGTATGTCTTATATATGAGAGAAAGACAGGGATGTGTAAAATGACAGTTTATAGTAAACCAGCTCTGGTGCAAACTGACATCATTATCATGTGTTGCTTTGAATCTGCAGCTCATTGACTCATCAGTGTCAGAATGTTCATTTAATCAGGAACCTAATCACAGTCTGTAATCCAATTCACTGTACTGTGGTTTACTAACTAACATGTTTCTTAGAGACACCTCTCAATAGGAGCAAGCAGATGGATGGATGGATGGATGGATGGATGGATGGATGGATGGATGGATAGATGGATGGATGGATGGACGGACGGACGGACGGACGGATGGACGGATGGATGGATGGATGGATGAAAACCCAGTAGGAAGTACCAAAAATCAGAAATGATGGCCTTAATCAACACAAGGCTCATTACAAAATGCGTACTTTATGAATTACTAACACCACATACCACAGTTGTAGGATGGCAGCTGCATGACTCAGTAGTATTTTGGTGTTTATACTAATTTACTTTAATTATATGAGATCCAGCAAAAGATTCTTTGCAGGACAAATGCTGCTTTGACATATTATAGTGTCTCACTGGATGACTGTTGTCTTTAAACTTAAAAATACACTTTATTCTGTGGAACATTACACACTGTCTGATACTAAGACCCAACATGAGACTTAGCTGAGTGTAGTCCTCAAGTGCCCAACGGTCAAGATGCACCATGACCCACAGAGCTAGGGTTGTCCAAGGGCCTGTATTGTCTCCAGTCATGGATGGTTTCCTGAACTACTGTTTTTGCCCGTTCATCTTCTGTTTGGACTTGTCTCTAATGTGAGTGAACTGTTTCCTACAGTAGATAAACTTGAAAATTCCAGAAAAACTAGTGCCATGGCCATTTGGTGTGTGTTCCCCCAGCTACAGCGCCACCTAATGGCCAAATGGTATCGAATTTCAAAAAACTAAACCTTTCTGTTCTCGTCCAGAGATGTTCTGTGGAAAAGAAAATGGTAATGCCTTCACACTTACTCTCTGCCACAAAACATTTAACTGACAATGTCTTACACACTTGGAGATCTTCAAAATGTTGTTAATTAAACTTTTTGTGCACCATTACACACTGTCTGACACCCACACCCAACATGAGTATGGCCCTCAAATGTCCACCTGTCAGGTTGCACCATGACCCACAGAGTTAGGGTTGTCCAATTGACTATATTCTCTCTAGATATGGATGATGTCCTAATGTACTGTCCCTACATTTCCATCTTCTGTCTGGCTTTGTCTCTAATGTGACTGTACTGTTTCCTAAAGTAGATGAGACGGTGAATCTACTAGAACAACAGTAATGTAACTAAATGTGTAATCATTCCTGGGATTTCATTTAAGGTTCACTATATTCGCTTCTGCTGATTCTGCGTCTCTCACACATTAGTGAGGACATTAGTGTCCTATAGCAGAGACCTTTGTTGGAGATGTAGTGCAGACTGCTCATAACTGTGTATAGTGCACTGATCTGAAAGGGAAATAAGACCTTTAAAATTAAATAAGAACTAGTGCAGTGCCTGTTTGGCCCGTGGCAGTTCGGCATGTGTGCCTGCTGTTACAGTGCCATCTAATGGCCAAAGTACCAAATTTTGAAAAAGTAAACTTTTCTGTCTTGGTCCAAAGATGTTCTGAAAAGAAAAGGGTAACACCTGCACACACATTCTGTGCCATAAAAAGTTTAATTAACAACATCTTACATGCTTGGAGATCCAAATGTGATCAAAATGTTGTCAATTCAACTTTTTTCTGTTTCTAATAGCCTTGCACCTACGTAATGTGCGTATCATTCCTCTCTCTCAACCAGAGATGTTCTAGATGTTTT
>JAJHUR010085227.1:0-14769 GCA_027495735.1 Lutjanus campechanus | reverse complement strand
TGTTTGTTTGTTTATTTATTTATGGCTTGGTTCCTCCTGTTTACTCATTTCTATTATTATTATTATTACTTCATTTGCCTGTCTGACAACTATGATATTTATTATTATTATGAATATTATTATATATATAATACCGGTTTTCTTACTCTCAAATCACACACACACACACACACACACACACACACACACGCGCACACACACACACTAAATGTTGTTGTTGTTTGTTTTGTTTGTCTGTCCTGTATTGTCACTGTAATGTCTTATTGCACAATAAAAAAAAATAAAAATAAAAAAAAGAGTCCTTCTGGTGCCGCAGACACACAGAAACCTCACAGCAGGACTTTGAGCTTTGTGACGGCACAAAACATTTTCTTACAAACTTTCCACGAGTGTTTCATCTCCGCTGCTACGACTTCATCCTGCAGAAACTCTGAAATAAGTATTTCTGCCTGTTTTATCTCACTTTGGTTTCAGTTCAACATGTTTCAGTTCAAGAGATCATTTTCAACTTCGACACCTTTAAGATGTTTAATTTTAGTTACTTGTTTCTCTCTGAGTGAACTCAGTTCTCATTTTATCTTCGTCAGGCCTATTTAAGAGTTTAGTTCTACCTTCTAGTTAGTTTACTGAAACAGAATATAAATGTCACAGATCAATATCCTGTATCTGATCAATACTCAGTGTGTAATCAGTCCTACCGTGATTCAGGTGGATCAATCAGTGTTCTTATCTGTGGAGTGGAGGTCACTCTGACGGCTCGCCGTCTTCGTTTCACAGCAGATCCTCTCAGCTACAAACCAGACCTGCTGTCCAACAGTCAAATATCCACAGAAATATCTCAGTCTGACATGTTTCATCATGTAGTGAAGGACGAAAATCAATAATCAATAAATACAACACTCAATAAATTAATATGCCATTAAAAACGAGAAACAAAGTGATATTTCTGTTTTAATTAGCTTTTCTATTTTCCTTTGTATTAATCACCTTACATTTATTTTTTTTAAATACAGGAGGAAATAACTAAAAATTAATAAATTAAATGGGAATGGTTAAGTAAATAAATGGGAATATACAAAGTATAATAAATGAAGAACTGAATTAAATCTATAAATTCTATTCTATATTAATTCTATAAATTAATTTATTCTTACATTTATTAATTTGGGAGCAATATTTGGGAGAAATATTTACACAGTTAAATTAATATAATTTTAATTGTTACAACTGTTACATAAAATGTTGTTATTTGTCTTTTAAATGCTTTAAATGCTGTTTAACTCAACTACAGTCCAACAGGCTGAACGCACACAGGTCACTTCCATATTCACATACAGTTACCATGGCAACAAATTCATTTTACCATTTTACAAAAACACTTATTCCATCTAAACTAGATTTAATGATGGAAAGTGAACTCAGCCCAGATAGTATTTCCGTTTGTCTCTTGAAGGAATTAAATTGAATAAATATTAAACAACAACCTGCTCAGTGTCACGTATCCATGGAAACAGGAAGTACAAACAGGATTTCCTGGTCATGTGATGTCATCAGTTATTTGCCCTTTCAAAGTAGAGCCCGACTGATTCTGGATTTCTGCCGATGTTGATATTAGGGAGTAAAGAAATTCCAATAATTATGTATCAGCTGATATTCTTTATTCAGAATAATCAGAATATAGAATATTCTTCATAAACACAATCTTAAATAATTATAAATAAAAATATAATATGAATAAAACTATATTAAATTTGAATTAAGAAAATAGATCAAATATACATAAAATCCTGCATATAAAACTCAGAAATAAACAATCTGCATCATGTTCTGTGGAAACATTTTTAAAAGTTCAGCTGCATCTTATGGGTGTGTATCAGACAACATATATATCAATATAAACCAATCAAGCTTTGATAGACCAATATCACACTGATAATATTGATCAGGCTTCATTTCAAAGTAAAAACATGGATTTTATATTACTGCCTTTAAAAAATATATATATATTGATAAAGTAGTTGTCATGGCAACACCATGCAACAGAGTTTGGCAGTTATGGTCCCCCATACCTGAGGAGGAATAGGACAATAATAATAATAATAATAATAATAATAATAATAATGTTTAAACTTAATACAAATGTAAATAAAAAATTTAATTAAAACAGAAGAATCTATTTATTTATTATTTTTTGAGTTTGGCAATTGGTCCTCCACACTTAAGGAGGATGAGCACATAAATAGTCATATCTGAAGGTAACCCTCGATTTGAGAAACTCTCGCGAGATTCTGCTTGATTTTTCATTATTGTTCTCGTTGTACAAACTAATGATGTTTAATAATGTGACTGTTGCTGTGGTTCAGATCTGTGCAGGTTTAGGGACAGAAAACACTTGGTTAGAGTTACACAAAGATCGGGGGTTTGAGTGACAAATTGATCAACTCTCGCGAGATCTTTCGCGGGTCTGGGGTTCCCTTCTAGACACGACCCATAAATACAGGTTAATTGCTAATTAAATGTGAGCCGCGAACAAAGATGGCGGAGCCGTTCAGCTCACTTTACTAACAAGACTCCACTTGAGCTGCTTGTTACATGAAGCTTCTCGTTTCACTTCACACAAAGAAAAAACACAAAATACACAACATGAAACTTATTGAGGCTGTCTTAGCTTAGCTACTGGCAGTTTGTGCTGCACATTCAGCATGAAAACAGATCAATAACATGCTAATGGACACGTTGAAAACTAGTTTGAACTCACCAAATCCTGATTCAAGACTCAAACACAAACAGAATCCAGCAGCGAAGACAGAAGCTCAACACCAAATCCTCCAAAAACAGAAGAAAAAATAGATTTTAATCGGTCAGAAGCTGCTTCTTGACTCCTATTTTCCTTCTTTTTCTTCTTCTTCTGTCCTTTTTATGGCGGGCTCTCATCTCTCCTGTTCCACCTCTCTGTCACTCTGTTCTCTCTCTGTTGTTCCTCCTTCTGTCCAGCAGGCGGTGCTACACTCACTCTGATTGGCTGTCATCGCTGCACCTGTTAAAGGAACAGTACACAAAGTTAAATGGCAAAATCAACAGTGTACAAACTGCTTCTATGTTCATTAACGTCATAACTAATGTTTGTTTAAAATATGAAGACATTACTAAATAATATTAAAAAATAAAAATAGTAAATAAAAGGTTGAAAAAGTCAAATTGAAATATTCCCTATCATATTAAAAACAGATTTACTCCAATACAATTAGAAATGAAATATACTTACGAGTGTAGAATATTTGTAGTTCCATATAGTCTCACTCTTCACTGGAACAAATCTCTTCCCATTTCATTTTGTTGTTCTACTTCGTGATGGTTTGTAGATTTTTTTTTCTAAAAGAAACTGGCTTCACAATGTAGAATCATTGTATTTATTATCTTTATCCAAAAGCCCCAATATAATGTTTAACTCTCAGTGCATCCTTTAAAAAAAATCCTTTAAAATACTCTTTATGATTTATATGAATATAAATATGATATTAATTTATTGTCCCAATTTTTTAAGTATAATTGTTTTTTCAACTTAGATAACATCATATATCAAACACAATCTTTTCCAGCAGACGTCACATTTATGATGCTCTCCAACATGACCTTTGTGCTCCTTTCATTGTCTGGCTGTGTTCACTGTGAGGCTGCTGAGCCCGGTTCTGTTGCCTGCTAACTGCAGCTTACACTTACAGTTAGCAGCAGTTAGCCATTAGCTACTTTAGCAACAAGTAAAACTCTGCAAACTGTAAATCAGCGAGAGCTGAAGCTGAGCAGCTGGAGGACATCAGAGGGAAAACCAGGAAATATTTTCTCCTGACCCAGTTTCAGCGAAACACTTTAGTGACGTCAGAGGAAAGACAACATTGCACTGGATGCAAAGTTAGTAAACGCCCCCGAACGCAGTTTGAACTTTTTCAAACTCCAGGAAAAGACAAACTCACAAAAAGACAAAAAAGAAAAACAAACTGTTCTACAAACATTAAAGCTCCACTCCAGACGGTGTTCACTGACGTTTTGAGATCAACGTTCTTTCTCGAACAGCGAATCGGGGTTTAGTTAATAGTCGGATGTAATCTATTACCATGGTGACCATCATCATCAACTTGGAGGGGGGTCTGTCTGAGACCCACCCCCTGAGATAACCTCCTGGATTAACAGATTTATCTGAAGCCAAACAACCATCGTCCCCTGAACCTAAACATGTAGTTTTGCTGAATGTAGCCTCACTGCAGCCATTTTGGGGGCGTGTCTTGTAGTAGGCGTGTCTTGTGGTACTGGCAGACAGACCTACCTGTTAGCATGGAGAGTGATAGTGTGAATATTAGCATGGATAGCAACAGCGGTCACTCTGACATCAGTTATGAGCTGGAAGATTTTTCTCACAATGAAACGAGGGCCTGCTGACAGCGAGAAGCACCTGGAGGGGGAGGTCGTCTCTACCCCTCCAGATGAAGGTGGCGCCTGGTAGCTGCTCCTCCCCATCTTCCTCCACACATCCCTCGCCGTTAGCTATTTCTGTCCCCCTGAAACTCATGCTTCACTGCATTGACCTCAGTGAGCAGGACATAAACAGACAGAGCGTCTGTACAAGCTTGAAGGATGACGTGTGACTCCAGCTTCTACAGTCAGACATGATGGTTGTGTTTTAGACACAACTTCAGGTTTGTAACACTGAGCTCAAAATGAACTTTAATATTTGGTCAACAGATCAGTTCATCAACATCGTCAGGAAACGATTCAGAAAAATATCAGATATCAAAATAAGTGATTGTTTGGTCACTGTAGGGTCAGATTCTACGTATAGGTGACGTATAGTACAAGAAATATGTGATAAAAGCACTTGAACATCCATTTAGACTTTTAAAGATGTCACCTCTGACAAACTGTGCTGCATGTTTCACTCTGGACTGATGTTCTAGACACTGAATGATTGATGACTTCAAGAACATGATGGAAAGGTTGATCAATAATAAAGGTGATAGATTGATCAATAATGAACATAAAGGTGAGCTGCAGCTGTAATTCAGCCTCCTCTGAATGACTCTGTGCTGATGTTAACACATGTACCGGAAATAATAAGAAGACACTGGCAGCATCCATCTGATAGGAGCAGCTCGGCCTGCCCTGGTTGTCACGGTAACAGAACCACAGCCTGTAATCTGTAATCTGTCACCAGTTTCTTATCAAATTAAAGTTTCACAGAAATGCAGTTCAGAGGAGTTCACCCCTCACATCTGGGGGTTAATAACTGTAGTATAGTTACTGTTTTGGAAACACAGGACACACCTGTATTAACATCTAACAGCAGCATCACTGATATTGATTAAAGAAAGTTGATTGATTGATTCTGTAAATTTGAATTTAACAGCTGACAGAAACACCCCCCGCACCCCTCGTCTGGGCGGAGTCACATATAAATGATGAGCACAGTTTCTGTCAGGCTGATCTGATCACCTTCTAAATCTCTAGTTGACCAATCAGATTGCTCGTTGGGAAGCACTTGTTGTGTAACGTCAACCTAAAGACGACAACATGAGATATATCGGAGCGACGCTGCACCTCTTCCTGTTGGCAGATACACAGTGAGGACAGCACATGTGACGATCAGAGCAGAGACACACACACTCTACCTGGACATGGATCACCTGTTGGTGCTGCTGCTGCTGCTGTGGAGCTCAGGTAGGACACACACACACACACACACACACACACACACACACACACACACACACACACACACACACACACACATATCAAAGCATCAAAGGAAGAAAAGAACAAAAAGAAAACTTTGTAAACGATGTAACAATGTGTGTGTGCAGTGGCGGGGTCCGCCATTGATTCAGACTGATTGGCTTCACACTGGTGACAGATTGAGAAGAAACGATGCAGCATGTAATCAGCTTCACTGTTTGCTGTTCATTCTCCTGCAGCCTATCAGAGCTGCATTAAGGTACTGCTAACTGCTAACTGCTAACGCTAACACAACCCATCCTGCTGCTGCTTCACAATAAGACACCTCAGCTCTATCAACACAGGAGGGCTTTTATTGTGAAGCAGCCACAGGAAACACCAGGTGTTTGACCCTGCTGACCTGTGACAGAGTATTTGTACATGGTGGTAAAAGTACTTTTACTGCAGTAAAACATGTGAGTACTTCTTCCATCACTGCTCAACAGGAAAAAGTGATAAAGTGCAACAACAAAAGTTTCCTCAGAGTCACTTTTCATCAGGTTTTCCTCCAGTCGAAGCTTTCTGACTCCTCTTTCTGATGCTCACCTGCTGTTTGGATCACCATAGCAACACACAGGAAGTGTGACAGCTTACTCTGCTCGGAAAGATCAGAGATATTGATCTGTTGATTGACAGATAGAGTGATTGGCAGTGACATGCACAGACATTTGGAGGTGGGGTTGCTCAATGGAAAGAAAGGGCACTCTGATAGTTACTGATAAAGTTACACACACACACACACACACACACACACACACACACACACACACAGTCCCCCCTCTGACATCCATACCAACACCTCCAGGTTGTTCTGGATGCGTTCTCATGTTCCACTGAGCTGACGTTCTCCATCACACAGTAGCAGCAGGACTAAGGAACACTGCTTTGACCTGCAGGTCAAATACATGGAAATGTCTCCCTCTGCTGGAAAATAGTACAAACTACAAGTTTAAAGCTGTGGGTCCACAATGACAGAATGAAACAAACAGATGCAGACATGCTTCATATTTTGAAATATTTATAAATTTGAAAGTGTTTTAATGTGACTTTTTGTCCTCTAAGGCTTCAGTGTAAATATTGTGTATATACAGTGAATTATAGATCGATTATAGGAGCTGGGCTTCACATTTCAATATTAAATAAAAGATACAAATCCTTGGAAAAACTGATGCCATCTGTATTAAAACATCCAAAATAATGAAAAATGAAAAAGACAAAAATGTCCCTATGATGCACAAAGTTTAAATACGTTCACATTTATATATGTGGAGGTGTGTTTTTTGTTATTTGCTTCATGTGATTCTGAATAAATCATTTTCATCTTGACTTAGAGACTTTGGAGGTTTTCCCAGAATAACATACTCTGTTTTTAAAAACCTCGCATCTACACTGAAAAACTTCTCTCAGAAATATATTCAATAATTTACATGAATAATAAAGTATAAATAATTATCATTATTTTGACCACAGCTCCTCCAGCACTGACAGCTGGAACTTTTATCATATTTTAAAATCATTTCTGTCTTCATCTGTTGATTTTTGATTCCTGACTCTTCTTCCCATTTTATCTTTGTTGTACAGATCTGCATCTGATGATGTTTGACGTGTTTGTGTCTCCGAGTGCTTTGAGGTGATCGAGTCTTTGGCTGCCCTCTTCTTCCAGGTTACTGATGTGGGTGCTCCACGTCATGTTATGCTGGAATGTGACTCCTAAAAGCTTTGCCTCTTGTCCAGGGTGAGGGGGGTGTTGTGGAGGGTGAGGCTGACAGCTGGTTTGAGTTGGGGGTTTTGGTGAATATGAGGAGCTGAGTTTTGGTGGGATTGAGTTTAATCCTCTACTTGTTGGACCAGGTTTCTATTGCAGTGATGCATGTTGGGAGTTTTTTGGAGGAGAGTGGAAGTGATTTGAAGTGAGTCCAGTAACAGTGAGACATGTCCTGTGGTGGGTTACAGTTTGGATGCCACCACGTAGAGACTCAGGTTGAGCTGGACTGTTCAGACTCCCTCATCGTCAGGCCTTGATTTGTGACACGTTCCACAAAAGTGGCCCTGATGTTGTTGGAAATATGTCTCCGTCTATAACCTGGTCCCCTTCTTCGTTGTTGTCCTCGTCCTCCTCTCAGTCTTCCTCTACTTCTCACTCTCACTGCCTCCAGGTTCTCACCACAGAGGTGAGCTTACCTGAGGTCTGTTTGTCAGACTCACATTAGTGGATGTTTTCATGTGTGTTTCTTATCTCAGGTGTGTTTTGCAGTTTTAATAGTTTAGTGTTTTCCCAGTGATTGTCTGGTTTTTCATTCTTGAACAAAGTGTCTCGTGTCACAAACTGTCGTGTTTTGCTGTGTTGCAGAATTTCAAAGTTCAAAGCAGAAAATGTTTGTAGTTTTGTTGCCTTTGTTTAAGGTTATGAAAGTTGAAGGTTTTGATGCTTTTGTCTTAGTCTTCACTTTCAGTGTGTAAGCAGTGGGTAACAGCTGTATAGTGCTGACGTCTGATTGGTCAGTTTATACTGAAGCACCTGAGTATCTGATCAGCTGACGGCCATGTTTGATCAGGTGTTTATAGGTGTGGTATTTTGAAAGGACAAAGACGTGACATCATGTTAGTTTCTGTTTCTAATGTAGAAAAATGTATAGAGATGACAACATTTTATTTTTTAGATAGCGAATAGGTGCACCACCCAGTGATATATTAAACTAGACGATATAACATCAAAAAACATAAATAAGTACTAAACGTACGGACATTTCATTTCCATGTACTCGGTCAATCTCAAGTTCATAACAATATGAATTAAAAACAAGACAAGTACCTCCTTAACTCTTTTCCCACCTGAGAGAGAAAAAAAAAAGTTCTAATAAAATATTTTACAAGGTCTCGTCTATACAGAAAAAAACAAGGAAAAAAAAACAGAAACAAAAACAAAGCCTTACTCAAAGCAAGGCACATGTAGTGCTCCCCCATATGACTGTCAATGTGAGGAACCAAGTCTCATTATTACAGTAGTCACTCTTTAACCACATTGTAATACATCAGCTACTTAGACCATCTTTTATCAAATAATTTCCAGTTACCTCTCAGTTTATAAGTTAAATACTCCTTATTAAATATTTGTTGAACAGTATCTCTCCATTTATCAATCACAGGACATGTTTTTTGAAGCCAGTTCCTTGTTACCTGTTTCAGTGCAGTTACACGCAAAACCCTTAGTAAATATCTATCATTTTCATTTCGTATTTCATCAACTGTCTTACCCAACAAAACGAAATCTGTATTCAGATGAATGTCAACCTTCAAAATAATATTAATTTCCTTCTGTACATTATTCCAAAATGGTTTTAATGATGGGCAAAACCAAAAGATATGACTAAATTTAGCGTATGATTCACCACAGTCCCTCCAGCAGTTTGATAGTACTTTACTGTCGAATTTAACTTGTTGCACTGGTGTTATAAAATAACGTGATTGTATTTTCCATGCATATTCCCTCCAATAGGGAGATGCTGTAGCTGTATGTACATTCTGATTCATTTGCTTCCATGTTTCCTTTGCTATATGTATGTTGAGTTCTTCTTCCCATTTTAATTTGGCCCTTGTGTCTTGCTGCTTGCAGCTATTTTCCAAAATAGCATAAACTACTGAAATTTGATGTGGTACTCTAACATTGCTATAGTTCTTTAACAAAAATTGAACCAGTGGATGAAGCTCACTTTTGGTTTTTCTTCCTATCTTACTGTCACGGATATAACTTCTCATTTGCAAATAACGAAGATGGTGGGAGTGTGGTAAGTCATAATGCTTCCTTAAAGTTTCAAATGACATTAGTCCTCTTTGTGCCCATGTACTGAACAGTACATCCTGTTTATTAGGTGTAAATTCGGGATCCTCCTTTATCTCTCTCAGTGCAATTAGGTCATCCTTCATTTCACAATGCTTTTTAATTCTACACCATATCTCCAAAGTATTTTTGCTGAATATATTCTCAATTACTTGTTTTCCGTTGGATTACTGTACAGAAGAATATTGTTTTTAATGAAACATGGCACATGTGCTTTTCTATTGACCTCCACTTTGCTTCGGAGTTATCATTTAGCCAAACCCGTATTGGGTGGACTTGAGCAGCATAGTAGTAGTGCTTCAGATTGGGGAGAGCAAGTCCCCCCCCCCCCTCTTTGGCCAGTTTCAGTGTTTCCAATTTAACTCTCGGTTTCTTTTCATCCCACAAGAATTTACTTATCATTTTATCCCAGGTTATAAAATCACTTGAACTTATATACACAGGTATTGTCTGAAATAAAAACAAAAAGCGGGGGAGTACATTCATTCTAATTGCATCAATTCTTCTACCCAGTGTTAAGATAACAGTTCTCCACCGGTTCAGGTCTTGCCTAATTTGTACTTCCAAACTTTTATAGTTCAGCTGGAACAGTAAATTGATGTTTTTTGGTATCACAGTTCCTAGATATTTCACCCTATCCTTATCCCATTGCCATGAGTACTCCTTTTTCATTGCTTTACAGACAGGGGCACCTAGAGCCATTGCTTCACATTTCTGTACATTTAACTTGTAACCTGAGGCTGAACTATAAGCCTTAATAGTTTGCATTAATGCCGGTAATGATTTTTCTAAGTTTGTTATGTATAAAACCACATCGTCGGCAGCCAAAGGTTCGATGCAAATTGCAAAAATTAGAGGAGACAGTGGATCACCTTGTTTTGTTCCTCGTTTTAACTCAAATCTGTCCGACAGTGTGCCGTTTACCCTGACCTGAGCTTTTGATGTTTTATACATTGCTTGTAGCCATTTGCTAAAGGTATCATGAAAGCCAAATTTAACACAAGTTTCTAAGATAAAAGGCCATGACACCTTATCAAAGGCTTTTTCAGCGTCCAAAGTTAGAATCAGTGAATCATTTTCTGTGAATAATCTACTATGTTCAGAGTTCGTCGTACATTATCAAATAAATATCTATCTGGAATAAAGCCTGTTTGATCTGGGTCTATAATGTTCGGTACAATCTTTACAAGTCTATCAGCCAGAATACTGCTAAGCAATTTTTGGTCTACGTTCAACAAGGTTATTGGTCTATATGAACCACAGTCAGAGGGGTCTTTTCCCTCTTTGTGTATTACTGTGATTATCGAACTACACCAAGTGTTTGCCCATTGGCCGTGGTCCAAAGCCCAATTCAATGTTCTCTCTAAAATTGGCAGTAGTTCTTTCTCGAATTCTCTGTAAAATTCACCTGTAAATCCGTCGCTCCCTGGACATTTACCCTTTTTTAATTTCTTTATTGCTACCTTAATCTCATCTAATGTAATTGGTATAGTTAGGTTTACATTTTGTTCATCAGTTATTTGTGGTAGTCTTATTCCAGATAGATATTTTCTAATTTTATTTCGGTCAAGTAGATCATCCTCAGGGTTATACAGTTTTTCATAATATTTTGTAAATTCCTGAGCTATATCTTGTTTGCCTTTTACATTTATATTCCTAGTTTGATCTTTAATAGTTAGTAATAGTTTAGTAAATATCAAAGATTTCTCTACCTTTTCAGTCAGTTTGATCAAGTTTTTTTCTTAATTCATTCAAAAGGTTTAAAATAGCACCATTTCTTTTCGCCTTATGTTCCAACTCCAATATCCTTATTGATTGTTCTATTTCTTGGATTTTTTCCCCCTCTCTCTCTTCTTATATGAGGCAAAAGAGATCATTTCCCCCCTCAAGACTGCCTTTGCTCCCTCCCACAATGTAACTGGTTCAATATCCTCTGTATCATTAATTTCTAGATAATTTTTAAAAATTGTTCTTATTTTAGTCTTAAAGTCTTCCATTTGTAGCAAAGAGTTATTCAATCTCCAGAGGGTGCGGCCCACTTCCAGGTCAAGATTTAATTTCATGGTTATCATAGCATGATCAGACAATGTGATGGACTTTATATTACATTCTGCCACCCTCGATACATGATTTTTAAACATAAAAAAATAGTCCAGTCTTGAGTATTTATTAAAGGATTTTGAAAAAAAAGTATAATCTCTTTCTTTTGGGTGGAAGGTTCTCCACAGGTCTATCAGCCCTATTTCTTTAGCTGCTCCTCTCATTATTTTAGCAGCTTGATCTGAGCTATGCAATCTATCACTTTGTGTCCATACTGGGATCCATAACTAAGTTGAGATCACCTGCAGTGATTGTCATCCCTTGGCTTTCTGATACTATTGTCTCAACAACTTTTTTTATTAGGTCTGGACCCTCTTCAGGTGGATTGTAGACGTTCATAAATGAGACTAAAACCTCATCGATCTTTCCAACTATCATTATATATCTACCCTCTTTGTCCATTATCATCCTTTCCAGTGTAAAAGCTATTTGAGGCATAATTAAAATAACAACTCCTCTTTTTGAAGATTTATATGATGAATAATAGACTTGGGCCTTTGTCAGTTTCTTAAGTTTTTCCATGTTCTGATTTCACAAGGTGTGTTTCCTGCAGGAAAATAATATCTCCTGCTTCTTTTTTAAGTTGTTGAAGTAGCTTCTTACGCTTAATTGGATTATTTATACCATTCACATTATATGAAATAATTTTTAATGCTTTCATTTATTAGCAAGGAGAGCATATAGGTTGGCTTTGGCCACTAAATCACAGTCCATGTTATGTAGGAGAACTTTGATTATGGTATTTTTCAAGTATTTAACGTTATCATTGACAGTCATGTGAATAAGTGAACAACACATAAACCCCATACCAAAAAGATGAAAAAATATGATGGCTTCCAAAAGTGGCAGTCACTATAAGACTGCGGAATAAGTATAGATTCCCTAAATTTAAGTAGGAATCTGGGGCTTCTCTCTAGAATTGCCCCAAATGAGAAAGCAGAAAAAACAAGTTGCATTGTACGTTGCTGTGAAATAAAAAATAGGCCTTATACTCTTTTATTTAATGAAATATCATACCACATGCCCCCCCATTAAAAAAAAAAAAAAGGGAACAAGAGGGGGAAAAAAAGTTAATCTATCCCTTATGTTTCAGTCCACTTGCTCTTTTATCGTTTTGATTTGGTTTAGAGTTCAGTTTCTTAAAGTCACCGTCTATCCAACCTTCAAACTCATTATGGTAGTTCACAAAGTAAAGAATAAAGATAATATATTTGGCTGTTCAGCTTCTTCAGAGTCTGTGCACGCCGGTGTCCATGCTATGTGTGTGCGGGTCATCTTTGCTTATGATTAACGTGTCAGTTAACCCCACACCAAACTTTACACTTGACACAATGCAGTCAGGCAAGTACCGTTCTCCTGGCAAACAGCAAACCCAGACTCGTCCATCAGATTGTCAGACAGTTAAGTGTAATTTGTCACTCCAGAGAACACGTCTCCACTGCTCCAGAGTCCAGTGGCGGTGTGCTTTACACCACTGCAGCTGACGCTTTGCATTGCACTAGGCCACACAAAGTTTGGAGGTCTGTAGCTATTGACTCTGCAATAAGTTGGCATGCGCTGACCCTGCTCTGTGATTTTACGTGGCCTACCACTTCATGGCTGAGGTGTAGAATAAGTTTGTGTTTTACAAGAAAGATGAGAAACTCTGCTGCAAATCATTTATGTAAAACGTGTCTGACAGAAGAGAACAGAGACACGAGTCTGACCCACAGAGACGTCATGTGACTGAGAGAGCAGGTAACACGGAGCATCGCTGTTCAAACACACTGATCAAAACCACAGAACTCTTCATATGAAGCAGAGCAGCACATCATCTTACTGCAAATATACTAATATTTTAAACAGTTTCAAGTTTGTTCAGATTCTTATTTAGGCTACAGTATCTCATTTACACATGAGATTCATAAGATGTTAACACCACTGTAATGTCTCTATTTAGTAAAAATATCTGGATGTCTTTTTGCAATATCACTCTACAAATGTAGCATTAATAGAATCAAAATGTAAAGATTCACACATTGTATTTTCTTGTATTGCATCATATCGAATCGTATTGTGACAGAGCTGAATCGTATCGAACCGAATCGTTGGTCATTTAAAGATTTCTAACATATATCGTATTGTGAACATGTATCGAGATACGTATCCAATCTGTCTCAGTCAGTGAGATACACACCCCTAATATAGATGTGTGTATTACATATATATATATATATATATATATATATATATATGTTCTATTATATTGGTCTGACCCAGAGTTTGAATCAGTTGCCTGAAATGAATCAGCTCACAGTGAAGAAGCAAACCTCCCCGTCACCCAACAATGTAAACAGGCTTGTCTGTTTAGGCAACTGACTTAGTGCAAAGAAACAGAAATATATGAGGAGGGAGATGAGAGAGTGCTGATCGAGCTGCAGCTCCACCTGAAACCAAGTAGAAGTAAAAATAAGGCTGACTCACAGCAGAGAGAGAGAGAGAGAGAGAGCGAGCATGTGAATATGGACAGATGTGTTGACTTGATATAAAAACTTTATTGATGATGAATCCTGATGTTACTGTACAGTTCTGTGATTTAAACACTACAGATTAAAATATCTGTCTCTGTAAAGATCAAACCGACAGACGCTCGTCTCCTCCACAAAACGTTTGTCACTGCGCTGCATTATTATAAGTCATGATGAAGAGTCCAGACTCTGTCTCTCCTCTTCATCTTCTTGTGTGTCTGTGTGCAGTTTGTTGTCTGCTGTGGTCTAAAACATCCTCACTGATGTAGATGATCCTGCTGCATAAATACAGAAACATGAATATCACGCATTGTTTCATCATTATATAGACTGAGCTGAATAAAGGTGAGGATTTTTCTCCTCAGAGGACAATATTTTATTTAAGAAATAAACTATTATTAACAATAATAATATTACATAAATAAATAAATGCATATAAATAGCAACCTTTTCCTAAAATACAGCTGGTTCTGTGGTGTTTGAATTTTAAATCTGAAGCCTGCAGTTCCATAGAAGCTTCAACTGACTTTTCTATTGAAACTTTTAGTGTGTTTTGGCCTT
>JAJHUR010085226.1:0-11149 GCA_027495735.1 Lutjanus campechanus | reverse complement strand
ATCAAAGACTTCACTGATGTGCAGAGTAACAAATGAACCTCATTTTCCTACAGGGCACAGGAAACCTGAAGCCTATGGAGATCAATCACATAACTATTAGGCAGTATTGTAATGTTAGTAAGTCTTTGAAGGCTGCCTGGAAGTGTGAGGGAATTGATTTCCCACACAGTAACATTAGAAATTCAATGGATGCTTTTGCTTTTGAGTTCACACAGTCGTGCACGTTTTTAGAATCAGTTTTACCAGTGGGAATTTAAAGCCCTGAAATTGCTAAAGCACCGTGCCCTGCACCGACTCCCACATGATGGAACCTGCAGCCCTGCTAGCCGTATTAATGGACCACACCTGTCTCCATTGTGCTGTGGTCAGACAGGTCTGGTGCCAGCAGGACTCTTCTTTCACCTATGGAGGACCTCACAGGGGAGCAGAGACGCCCCAAAGTGTCCTGTCAGCATCTGTAGGGAAAAGCCAATCCCAGCAGCAGCAGTCTTCCAGCCAGCTATCACTTCTGAAACGCAACACCAACTCCAATAGTGCTGAGAAAGCTCGGGAGAAAAAAGCACAATGCACTGTACTGCTGCGTGTGAGTGTGCTTAAAGTGCATGTGATTACAGTCAGTCGTGTGTGCTGTACATCTTTGTGAGGACTTCTCGCAGTCGTGCAGCTATAACAACTCGAGGGTCCACTTCAATCAGTTTTCTCCTGCATACTGATGTGGACAGATATGCATTTGTCTGCGGCTGTTATCTGAGGCCATTCCCCTGCAGAACTCCCTGACTTCACACATCTCCAGCTGGAACATTGCTGAGTTTAACAGTCTATTTTCTGTAATGAGTGTAATTATCCACTTGCATTAATAATTAATAGCGATAAGGTCACCCAGTGAGTCAGTTTTTATGCTGTGTCCTGATAACTGGCAGAATTTGTGTTAGTCCTGTGTGCGTAAATATCTTGTCAATGCAGTCTTGCTAATCCTGAGCTTATTTACTACTTAGCAGCTACTCCCTCTGTCTTTTTTCCCCTGTCTCAGTGCAAATGTGTATGCTTGTGCACATGTCTGCATTCCTGCATTTTCCAGAGCTCCGGGGCCATTTTACTGAAACTTCCTTTCTATAAGTCTTAGGTGACGATAGGAAGAGTCTAAGATGTGATTTTTCCCAATTTGGTATTACAGAAGCAAATCCTAACAAACTTTAGGAATCCTATCTTGCTTCTTATCTCAGGTAAGGAAATCCCAAATACTCAATTTTACATCACTTATTAAGTTTTATGTCTGTTACTTAGCAACCAACACTATTTTTTCATCTTGCTGAGCTTTGTACCCCTTGTTATTTTTAAACAATGAAACATGCTAAGACACACATGGAAATATTAAAAAATAAAAATAAATGGGCACTTAACTTCTAGACAGATGAGTTAGAGGTGTTGGTAACATCTGTAGAAAAATCCAAAGATGTTCCTTTTGGTAAATTGGTACATTTGGTTAATTGGGAGATAAAAGAAAGAGAGTGGGCTAACATTGCAGCCAATGTCTCCGCCATATCCAGCATCCGTTGTGTAAAAGCAATAAAAGAGCAGTCACACGAATTAAACAAGTTAACTAACACTGTATTAGCTACTGTTAGCAAACACTACCATTAACTACCGTTTGCTAGTTAGTAAGTTAGGACATCGTAACGGTTCTCCTAAAGTTATAGAGTTTATTTAAGAGTTTAGGATGTTTGTATGCTTGTACACTTTTCCTATCTCCAGTTAGGATGGCAACATTGGCTGAGGAACTGTTAATATATAGTGGCTTTATTCTAAACCATGGTTGCCAAAGAGTTAAGATAAGATCTATAAGTGGATGAGCATTGTGTAAAAGCAATAAAAGAGCAGCTACACTGATTGAACAAGTTAGCTAACTTGACAGCTACTGTTGAACACTACTGTTAGCTGCAGTTAGCGAACACTACTGTTAGCTAGTCAGTAGGTTAGCCACTACTACAAGTGGAAAAGTGAAAGTTAGGACATCTTAAGGGTTGCATTACAGTTACAGAGTTTGTTTAAGATTTGAGGAAGTTAGGGTGTTTGTGTAAAACACATTTTCTATCTTCAGTTAGGATAGGAACATTGACATAGGAACTGTTCATCTGTAATGGCTTTTTTCCTGGATCAGGTCCGAATCCTAACTGCCATGGTTATCAAACAGTTGAGATGGGATCTGCAAGTTCAGAAGTTTCTGTAATACATGGCTCCTACATCTTAGACATGGATGCATTTATCCTTTCAGTGCACCATTTAGAAAGAAAGCACTCTTCCAGCACACCGTGCTTTATCACAGTCATTCTTTCAATCACAGCCTGGATGAATAGTCTGATGCAGCAGCACAGAGTACAAGAACATCAAGGTTACAGCATTATTTGCTCAAAGATTTTTGTGTATGCAGGTTGGAAGTTGTCTTTACGTGGTTTCTTTGAGAGTTAACGCACATTCATTCATACACATTACCTCAAGGACAACAGCTCTTACATTCTGCTTCATTTACAGTCAGTAGCCAGATGGCTTTGAAAATGCTACAATGCCACTCTGTGACATAAATATAATTTTATATTGAACATTTGAAGTGATTATTCCCTCAGAGGAGATTATTTGTGAAGAGGGCTGAGTCACTCAGCTGTTAATGGAAGCTGCACATGTACATGCCATTTTTCTGTAGCGCTATGTTCAACGAAACCTTGCTGCATGTACCGTACTTCTTGATGGAGGAACGTGAAAACTGAAAAGGAGGTGATCTGGTTATTTGACCTTGTTACATATCCCTCCTTTGTCACAGTTTTTTTTAACCAATGCCTTAGAGCAAAATTCATAATAGATCTCAGTATTGAAGTCCATTTTTAGGCAATGAGAAGACATGTGATGTGAAGGCAGTGTTAGCTTATGTATGTTCTTATGTGAACATGTGGAAATGCACCGGCTGGTGTGTGCATTTGGGAAGCAGAGCTGCTGGTACAGACTACTTTAGTTTGCCACACCATGCATAATCAGGTTGAGGAGAACAAAGATGTTAGTTCTACAAACAGTGTTTTTTGTTTGGATCAGGACGATCCCGGCATCCAGAACCCAAGAGAACAGTGGCTCTTTCACGAGACACCGAGGGAAGGGACCCAGTGGAGGGACCAGCTAAGGTCTCTGTAAAAGGTTGTGTATCCCCGGAGAATAACAAGGAGAGGAACAGCGAGGAATAGTAAAGCCTTCTTCCATTATGTGCTTTTCAGAATAAAACGAGAGAGGGTTGGTGTTCAAAGACATGCCCTGAAAAGCACAGAAAAGCTTTATAGGTGTACACAACTTTCACGGTAAAGTGAGTAGTCAGCCTCTGAACATTATTTCTGAATAGATGTGCTGGGAAAATTCAATTGCTGTGTTTGACAGATACCAAACAGGTAACCTTGTTTTTTGTAAATGTCTAGTGCATAATCTTATCTATCTAATGGCTGTCGATTTGGGTATCTTTTGGATTCTAACATTTCTGATTCAGATTCTGCTTATCAATCTTGGTTCTTAACAATTCTTTATCCTGTTATTTGAGTGCCCTCCTGCATTCTTCACAGTAGAGTTGTGTGAAATGCAGGTATGATGTTTTTTGATTTTGATTTTTGTAGGCCTGTCCAAAGTTAGCATCGCTCTGGTTCCCTCCACAAAAACCCAGTGGGATTTTCTCCATTGGATTGTGGATAAATGCAGAAATTAAGCTCTGCGGCAAGTTTGCGATACGTGCACAGTGTGTTCAGCAAGATAATCTTAACAAAAACCATGATTTTTGAAGCATAAATGCAGTCACCTGTAGTCTCATTAAGCTACTTGTTAACTACTTTTCTTAAGACAGGTAAAAGCTTCAAAATTCACAAGTGGTGTATTTACCGACATATTTTGTCTTAGAACAAAAAATAAAAATTTCTATTACCATGGATAATTGTTACCAGGAGAAACAATGAGCTAAGCTAACGTTAGCTAGATAACCATAACAACGATCATCTCTCTTCTGGTTTCTTGAATATTTGGGGATTTATTTAGGCTACCTCACTGTAATGATATCTCATCCTTGTAAAGCATTTTGTAACATAGCATTTGCTCAATTGAGATGATTGTCACAAGACACACACAATTTGTGCTTTCCATCTACTAGTCAAGCAATTTAGCTGGGTAGGGTAACTGAGAATAACAGTAGACTCACAAGTTAATAAGATAAATGCATTAGGACACAAGAGAACATGCATTCAATTTGCATGTCTATGGTACCGATGAATAGCCAGGTCTTGTGACTGAAATTTGCGTAGCAATCGCTAACCAGAATCGAAATCAACTTTCCTGATGATTCCATTGGAATCATGATTTTGGAATTGATCCTTATTTGGAATTGGTTCTCTATGTCCAACCCTAGTCATAACGTCCTTGTTAAAAGTTGCTGGTTGGATGCCAGTCTTAAAAGACAAAAGTTATTTCTGAAACTATGGTCTGAAACCTTTTGTGAACATGTCGGTGCCAGTTTGTTTGTTAGTTCCCTGCAGCCTTCGTTATAAAGTAAATGAATGGACACACAGTCTCACACCCAAAGTGGCTGCCAGATGAGACTTTTCTTCAAAGTCAAATCCAAAACAGACTGTTGCGGAGCCAATCTGCAGGCTCAACAGACGCCTTTAATGTACATATG
This sequence comes from Lutjanus campechanus, assembly GCA_027495735.1. Taxonomy (NCBI): domain Eukaryota; kingdom Metazoa; phylum Chordata; class Actinopteri; order Lutjaniformes; family Lutjanidae; genus Lutjanus; species Lutjanus campechanus. The sequence goes on along the minus strand of JAJHUR010085226.1, from coordinate 6,456 downwards.
TGCATCCAGATGCAAATGAATGCAGTGCAAGTTTACACTGCCATCACTGATACATTATGGATGGACCCTGTGATGTGTTTTGTTATATGTGAAAATAAACAGCTTGAGCAATTACCATAAGTAATGTGACATCTGTATTTTTTCACGTAGGCTTAGGCTCTGTGGACTGTCTCATTACAAGTATGTTTATACAACAGTGATATTAATAATAGAGTGTCTGTTTGCACCTGAATGAGAATAGGCAGACAGCAGCTATTTGGCTATTCAGACTGTACCCCCCCCCCCCAGTCTAGCAACAAATGGCGATAAATTTGCTGGCTGAATGAGTTAAGTACACGACTGGGATTTAAGTCCTGTCCTTGGAAGTTAAAATTAGAAATCAGAGTTAACTACATGTTTACATTGAGTTAACTTATTATTTATCATTTTTTAAATTATTAGTTTCAGTTTTCAGTCACAGTTTTGTCAGGTTTAGGCAACAAAAAATACTTGGTTAGGTTTAGGGAAGAAAACTACTTGGTTAAGTTTAGGCAACAGAAATACAGAGACAAAACTACGAGGTCAAGTTTAGGATAAGATCAGGGTTTGTCTCTGCCATTTGGGTATTAATAGCTTCATTAGCTATTGACACCCCAAGTGCAAAGAGTCCTTGTATCTGCCATGCTAGGCTATATACACCTGGGTGGAAAAAGTCACATTGGCTATTCCAACCGTGGAGCAAATAGCATCTGCCTACTAATAAACATACACTATAGATTAAGTTGGGGCATTGGCACGTAAAATTGGGGTTCAATTTGGGATTTGGCTGATTTTCTTTTGTTTCCTCAAAGTACTTCCTTGGGAATGTAGGATTCATACTATGTGCATTTTATTTGCCATGGCTCCTCTCTTTATGATCTGCCAGCAAGCTAAAATCTGCCTCCATATCGCACACTGATCAGAGGAGACACACCATTGTTACAACTGGCACAATGCACCATTGTTAAGCCGTCTATTGTGTGAATCTTTGAATAGGGGAGGATCTCTTCAAATGACAAGGTTTTGGGAAAGGGATGCACGGCACGTATCCATTACATTCTGTGTGATCGTTGTCCTGATTATGGAGAATAAGTGGGACTTATTACTCAACATCAATACTTCAATTACAAGTCCCATTAATTGCACACTGTGTCTGCTGCGTTTTTGTCTGGCAAAGTCGTTTCAGTTCTGTCAAAACCCATTGTTACCGCGGTAATGAAAGGCAATTCACGTAAACGATTTAATGTAGAATCTGGGTGGCCTCTTTCTAACCACAGCCAAGTTGCCTTGAGCAGTTTCCAGTAGTATGCCATCCATTATTAGTCACTATTTTAGTCAAATGTCCTATATGAAGGCAGGGATGCACTGTGACTTCGAACACAAAAGGAGTCAGTGTGTAGTAATGCCTTGTGCATTTGATGTAGGAGATCAGCTATTCCTGACAGCATACTTCAATAGGATCATTCCCAAGTGTTTGGCAGCCTTTTTCTTTCCTCTCTGATAAAATATCTGTGCAATTCCACCTCACATTGTTACCTCTAAAGCTTTCAAAGAGTTCGCTCTGACCTGAAACCTAAAAATCTCAACTATATTTTACTTTTTTCAAGAAGAGGAGTCTTCTTTTTTTTGCAAGCTTTTTATTCAGACAAGGGAAAAGGGTTAAATAAATTGAATTCTGCCCCTGGCTCTCCTCTACTTTCTTTTTTTTTTGCATGCTTCGTCCTTCAGCTCCTTTCATCTGTCCTCTGAGTTCATATCCCTGTAGTCTCAAATCTAGGTTGGACCCATTTTCATACAAGGAACTAGGCGAGAGAAAGATACACATGTAATTGCCTAACCAAACTGCATCACAAAAGCAGAAGCCTGGTTTAACCAGCGAGGCTGATGTAAGAATGTTGGAGAATGAAGCTGACAGAAACACATCAGAAATTTGGGGTAAATGTCACAGAAAAAAAAGAGCCGCTGATTATTTTTTTTGTTGTTTTGCCTGTTGATGTTCCTTCTGCAGATATGAGGACATGTCTGTGAAGCCATGACATTTTCAGACCTTTGTTTGTGATACGCGCGGCTTAGAGTTCACTCAGCTTTGACCTTTTAATGCCTGTTACATGGCAGACTCCCCGAGAGAGACGAGGAGAAAATGAGAGAGAATAACAGAGGCTCGGGGGTGGTTTGGGAATTGATTGCATGCCTTCTGCCTCTCTGATGACAAACTGCTTCCCCATGAGACCCATACACAGCATAAACACCAGTTTGCTTGCACACGTTTCTAATTTTTACACCCAAATCACCCCAACAGATCTTATTTCTTCCCAATACGCAATGCACAACTGTAATGCTGATTACATTTATTCCCAATGACACGCTCCAATTCTGCCACAGGGTCTCTGTATAAGGACATTGCAGACACATCTTTTTTTTCTGTGGACCCGTGGCACTAGTAGTCATTAACCTTCTAGTCAGGCAATTTGGGCCAGAGGACCGTTTTTCTCTGGGTGTTGAGCATGGTTTGATATGAGATGTAGCTGGGAAGGCCAGCCCCCTCCCTGCAAGGTGAAAGAGGCTATTTTCATTGGCCAGGTGATGAATGTGGTGTCTGCGGAGGTGCATCGCCCTTTTGGCGCTCTCTGTTTCGCTCTCATTCACTCTCCATTAGTATTTTCCTTCATTCTATTACCCTTCTCGTTCATTATCCTACCCACTCCCACCACTCTCTGTCATTCTCTGCCTCTTGTTTTCTCCCATCTGCTCCCACTGTCTCACACACAGAATCTATTGTAATTGACTTTATCTCTCTTTCTGTCCCCCTTCCTCCCCCTCCCCTCTCTTCCTCATTTCCTTCCTCTCTGTCTCCCTGTCTTCCTCTTCGCAGTGGATCAGCTGTTGCCGGCCGGAGCTGAAGGTGACCTGTTGGCTGGGCCAGGGGCTGCAACACAGGACATGGGTCCTGCCTCTCCTCCCCGCTCGTGTCTTGTGTTGCAGCCAGTGGAACTGCCTGTCTGCTTCTCTGCCCGTCTATCTGCCCACCGGTGCTGGACTGTGCCCCCAGAACAGATGGATCTCACCAACCATGGACCTGCCAGCCCCTGCTCTTCACTTTAAAGCTAGCTTGTACTCACTGATATTATTTTAAAAGGACAGTTCACCCCAAAATCAAAATACATAGTTTTCCTCTTACTTACATGTAGTGGTATTTATCCATTTAGGTTGTTTTGTTGTGAGTTGCAGAGGGTTGGAGACATTGGAGATGTATGCCTTCTCTACAAAGGAAGTAGATGGCACTCAGCTTGTGGTGCTCGAATCAAAGCACCCAAAAATGCTGTGGAAAAACTCAACAGCAATGTCTAGAAATCATGACCAAGCCACTCAAGAAAATCTGACTGTTTGATTCAGCACATTAGCCCAGCACAGCAGAGATTTGCATCTCCAGGATACCTGTTTGAAGGAGCGTCTTTTGACAGACAACAAGCCAAGCCCGAGTCAAGTGGCTGTAAAACAGCAAATAAACACTTAAGTTCATATTCTTCACCATAATAACTTTGTTATTAAAAAGCTTTTATTAAGCAGCAAAATCAGGAAATGTTGGGTTTTCATCAGCATTGACTTAACACATTTCCTATACAGCTGAATGAGAACATGAAAGAGTAAAATAAAGCAGATACCTGAAAGTGCAAACAGTGAAGCATGAGAGAAACTAAACTTCAAACCATAGAGATTCAGTCAGGAGCTACAAAAGTACCGAGAGCTGAACACAGACAATTTTAAAAACATATTTTCTTTGCTCTCCTGCACACACATGAATTGAGCCTCAGCACACACTTGCTTGAGGGTCATCACGGGTTGGTGTCATACCAACCCACCACACTTTGGCTCCACTCTGGTAAGTCTCAGTCTTGACTCAGCACAGCTCGGCCCGTTATAAATAGTAATGGCAATGCAAATCAGCCCAGCATGGTTTTACTCAGTGCAGCAAAACACATCAATGGTAAAGCTCCAAAGGTCTGTGGATTATCCAGAGTAACTTGGCCATGATTTCTTGAAAGAGACATTGCCATTTTCAAATGTAATTTTTAGGTGCTTTGAGAGTGCCATCTAATTCTATTATGTTCAAGAAAAGACAGACATCTATATGGATGACATCTCCAAAACTTGACAACTCACACTAAAACTATCTAGACAGATAAATAGTACTGCAGGTTAGAGGAAAACTGTGATGAATTGTGATGAACTGCCTCTTTAAGTGTAGTTTTTACATATCAATATATTGTCATCTCTCACAGTTTAAAGGCAATAAAGTGCTATAGAGAAAAGTGTTACTCCTGTTGTATTTGTAGTGATAACAGCAGGATTCAGGGATTATTTGTTGAGGACTACAATGGGGTGTGCTCAGTGGTCCCAGTTAAGATTCAATACATGCTGTAGGTCAGGTCTTATCATGCGTATAACTGCAGCCCTAAGAGAACAGCTCCCTGGTGACATTTGCACTGTGACATTTAAAGCAAAGTTACCACCAGTGAGCATTATTATTCTTTTGAAACTATAAACACAAAGCAAGCCAAATAGGTTTTTAATGAGCCTTGTCTTGCATCAAATGAAGCAGCACTTCTGACTTTCCCAGGGAGCAAACATCATTGAGAAGCAATAGCTCCTGACAAGGTCAACAGAGATGTACCTCTGGGCGAGGCGGAGAGGTGCTGGAGAGGCACGCGTGGGCTGTCTGAGCCCCTTTAAATGCCTCCTCATCTCCCCCTCCCAGGTTCCAAACGTACAGCATAGATGAAGAGGTTGAAGAGTGACAAGAGATAGGCTTTGTCTTTGCTCTCATCTCAGTAACAAGAGGAGAGATGAGGGAAGTAGAGGGAGTGGGAAGAGGACAGAGATGCAGAACAAATCCTCCTGCTACAAGATGTGACCGTTCACCTCACAGTGTCACTCCAACAATTCAGACTTGGCCAGAAAAATCAGTATGTGTTTATAGGGAACACAGAAAAGAGTAGAGAGATTGTAGAGTTAGTGGTGTGTTTGTGCCCATCAGGTGTGCTTGTTTTGTATGTGTGCATCTTTGTAATAATGGAGTGTGTGTGCATGTGTGTGTGTGTGCTTTAGAGTCGAGAAAATGAAGCCATTTTCTGACAGGGGTGTCACTTGATTGGAATGTAAATCCAGGTGCGGATGCTTGCTGTTTTCAATCTCCCCCCACCCGGATTGTTTACCAGAGAGATTGAAAGAAGGCTGTGCGCTGAATGCTGTGAGCTGATATTGGCTGACTGTGTTTACCCCATGTTGGTGCAGATGTCTCACAAGCAATATTATTTATTTACCAGCATATAGCCCCGAGCACTGCCAAATATTTTTGTGACATACCACCTGGAGTCTTCCATGACCTGATCTTAAAGTAGGCTTGAAGTAAAATAAATCTGAAATGGCATGTTATGATGGGTGCACACCTTTTCATGGCCTCTGAGAGATTAACCACAACCACTTCAGCGTACCTTAGCTTTAAAGTTTCCTCCTCCACCCGGAAGGTTTGGATGTTTAAAGTTGACATTTTGAATGCAAAGGATATCACCAGTATGGTCTGACATTCTTGAAATACAATTATTCACTTCCTTGCCTAGAGTTGGAAGAGATGATTGATACCACTTTCGTGTCTGTACGCTGAATGTGAAGCTATAGCTGGCACTGTTAGCATAGCTTAGCCTAAAGAGAGGAAACAGAGGGAAAGCGCTAGCCTGGCTGTGTGCAAAGCCAAAAAAATCTGCTGAGAAGCACCTCTAAACCTCACTAATTAACTTGTTTGTTTGAGCTGAACAAAAGCCTCCAGGAGGATTTTTTTATGCCAGGATGGCGAAGACATGTCCTGCCCAGCTCTGCATCTAATTGACTTACCCTGATATTCTTACCCTATCCCTACTGAATCATACTTTTCATGCCTAAACCAACCCATATCCTATCCAGCCCACACAACCCAAATGAATGAAGACAAGTAGTGCTAGTCAATCAGAGTCAGAGTAGGGCAGGTCATGACTTGACCATCCTGGGAAAAAAAATTGAGACAGCCCATTATTGCAAAAGCCCCAATGTCTGAAAAATGTCGCACTGAACTGAAAGACCATTTGTCTGACAGCCTGTTATTCCAAAAACAAACATCAATTTCTTTGAAGTCCTAGCCTGGGTAGCAGAAGAATTCAGAAGCTTGTGTTTCATTTTCCCTGGCAGACACGCCTGGTCATCCTCCTGTTCAGAAAGATTTTTTACTGGTCCTGGCTCTTTTCGGGCTGATTTGAGAAGGTTCATGACAAGTGTACTTCTTCTTTTTTTTTTTTTTTTTGCTGCTTGAAAATGCCCCAACTTGCATGTGTCACAGCACTGCACATTTCGTTGCTATGATTAGTTGAAGGTCACGTTTCGTTGCTTGGAGTGATTGTAGGTCTATTG